>PVYP01006064.1:5398-20310 GCA_002995295.1 Rhizopogon vulgaris
CAGTGGAGCTCAAGGGGCAACCGTTTTTGGAGTATAAAGGTGGCTGTGACCGGAACATGCCGAACGGACTTTGATCTCCTTACGCTATCCAAGGACATACACCAACCCGTCAAGACTCGGGGAAGAAAAGCTCGTAAAACGTCGAGGACGACAAAAATCATGGTGAGAGCTTTCACTCGAATGCTGCAGGTTGCCGTTCCATGTCAAATCGTCCAAATTGCACGATATCTGCGGTCGGGAGACGATGGATGGGTACCCATGCAGCTTGGATGTACTAGACTTATAGTGTATACTTTTAGGCCGACAACGCAGCCCCTGTTACCCTCCGCGCCCGCAAATTTATCACCAACCGTCTATTGGCTCGCCGCCAGTTTGTTCTCGATGTTATCCACCCATCGCGACCGAACGTACCAAGAGATGAGCTCGCAGAGAAGTTGGCTGTCATGTACAAGACAGACAAAACACGCGTAGTCTGCTTCGGTTTCCGGACACAGTTCGGTGGTGGACGTAGCACCGGATTTGCGCTGATTTATGACGATGAGGCATCACAGAAGAAGTTCGAGCCCAAGCACAGACTGGTCAAAGTAAGCTCATGTTGATCTCTCGTGGCTGTTGTCTTATTCTCTATCCAACTAGTCTGGCCTTGCTACCAAGGTAGACAAACCTTCGCGTAAACTCCGAAACGAAAGAAAGAACCGCGCGAAGAAGGTACGACAGCTCCTTTGGTCATGATCGAGTGATATGCTGACACGCTTCCTCTGTAGGTCCGTGGTACCAAGAAGTCCAAGGCTGCTGAACCCGCCAAGAAGGGCAAGTAAGCGCTACCCTCTCGGCGCCCTGGTTCTTTTCGCTTTCTTGCTCGATTGCACCTTGTTATCACCGAGAACCAGTCGAGAAGTGTACCTATGGCATATATATCACACCACACTACATTCATGAATCATATGCACATGTGCGGCATTTCCGTCGACTCTCGCTCATCTTCTGAGAGTATATATTACAAGACCAGTTAGTTATTGCGGGTATCATGCAGTGGTAAGGATAGTCGAGCATAGAGTTCTAGCACGAGGAGATATAACATAAAGAGCAAGAGCTTCAGAAGCCAAGCTTTTTGTGGATGATATCCGGATCTTCTTGATACTCCTCTGCTGATACCCACATCTGTGGATAGGTTTCAGAACCGCCCACATAAGACAAGATTAGACCAACCTTCTTGAAAGTCCCAAGACCTGCGAGAATGGAACCACCTATCCATGTTGAGTATTTGCGTTCTGGAGGAGCGTAAATCTTGATCTTGACATCTTTCAAAGCCAACTTCTTGACTTCGTTGAGAAGACGGTCGCCAAAACCTTCGGAGAGACGGCATCAATGCGGGGGTGACTAGCCTAATGAAAGCTTACCGACCTTTACATAACGTGCTCCCTCCGCTCAGCACGACGTTCGAAAAGAGACTCTTCCGCAGATCTAGATCAACTCGATTGATGGAATCTACGACAACTTGATGAACGCCTGCGTATTCTTGTCCGATAAGCTCTGGATTAAACAAGATCTCGGGAGCACGGAACCGCTCTTGTCCCAGCTGCAAGAAAGGTGACATTGACGCGATTGGGCAATAACTAGGAACTCACCTGAACTATGTTCCCATCTGGGAGACGGAACTCTTCGGTCCGACCCACTGTATCCTTCTCCTCTTTGGAAGGATTTAGCGCGATATAACAACATTTTTCTTTGATTATCCGAACGACTTCTCTTTCCGCAGTTGTATGCAGGTGATGACCGGATTTTCTTAGCAGCAACTGTAGATGGTCAGTTACATCCCTGTGTATGGGGCACATGAGAAATTTGTTCCAAGGGACGGTGAACATCGTACCTTCCAGCGACATCTACTCTTCGAATTGCATGAGGCATGGAGAAACCCTCAAATACTGGGACAGCATGCGTGACGCCGTCCCCAGAATCGAGCACAATGCCAGTCGTCCGCCCTGAAGAATATCTGCAGATGGTTCGAAGGGGATCAGAAGATACATGTAAATCTATGACTTACAGCGAGAGAACGGCCTGCACCGACAGAAAGAGAGCTGGGACATTGAATGTGTCGAAGAATATCTGAGCGGCGACATCACGATTACTCCTTGGATTGAGCGGTGCTTCAGTCAAGAGAACTGGATGCTTTCAGAAAATATGTCGGAACGTCTGTGCACATATAATATATGAAGGGACCATACCTCTTCGCTGAGTGTCCCAAGCTCTTCGGCGTATATCCAACTCCATATTCGTTCCATGTCATCCCAATCAGTTACAATGCCATGTTCCATAGGGTATTTTATCTTGAGAAGACCGCGGAACTCTTGCGCGCGACGACCGATGAAGACGTCGCCTTCGAGAGCACCAGCCATGACACGCACATGCTTTGGTCGGCCAACACTAGAAATCCAAATGAATGGCATTGCGTTCCATTGCATTATAGAGACGTACAATGATGGGAAAAAGCATTTTGGATGATCTTGACCCGCGAAACCTGCTTTGATAGTTCCGGAGCCCTGTCAGAACTAAGCTGAGTCCACGCGCGGTAGTTGGAAGAATGAGGATTACATTGTCTATCACGACCGGTTGATTTGTGAGGACATCCTCGAATTCTGCTGACATTCCTGCAGCGATAATGACCGCAGAAAGTTAGAAGATGCTGCTCAGATGTTAGTCCGGATGGTGTGCTTGGAAGTGAAAGCGACGCGTTTCGACCGTTTGAGCGTGTTTCTCAGCCACATACTAAAATCACTTTCACCAGCTTCTACTCCCTCGTCATGGCGCATGGTCCCGCACGGTTTAATGCTTGCCTGCTCTACTTACTTTTTATTACGCTCGTGCTACACATCGTACGTCGAGTTCTTGTTATTTGACATTACATATTGTTCATTTTATGACAGGCGCCAGTCGAGGCTAGCACGAACAAGTGGGACTCGGAGGTGACGAACTTTTGCAAATGTTGGTGTTCCCTTCAACGACATCATACTGGACCTAACCATACTTCAGGTATCTGCTTCCCCCCAAACTATGCTATCCTACCCCTGAATACGCCCGACAACCCGTCCAAACCCTGTCTATCATGCACGAAGCAGTGGTGCTTGAATCAGAACCTAAATATCTGCATTGGTGCATCTCTTGGCGACACAGATCCAGACACTGCGACCGGTCTAGAGGGAGACGTCGAGGCTCGGTGCTTCCGTGTGTCTTCAATCTCCCCGTGTTTACCAAAATTAATTTATCGCCACAGAACGAGATTCCCCTAGGGATCAGCTTGTGGTCACCCTCTTTCTGTTAATCATTCTCGGGTTGTTACTCGGCGTGAGCATTAAAAACCGCATGCTCAAGGCCGGTTTGGATTCGGGTACGGCATGGTCTGCCAGCAGGCGCTGGTGGGAGGTTGGTGTATTTCCTTTGGAATTTGATTTAGTCACGATGTCTACAGGAATGGTTACCACGTAGGCATCCTGAAGACTATGGCCTTCGTGACCGTGCTGCTCGCTCCACTGATAACGATGGTCAGGGAAATTACAGAGAGATGTCGAATACCCTTCCTATGTAGCGTTTGAATTGTATGTCCTTATAGAGTGTGATATGATCGCATGATCGAGGTCACAACACCATTCTGGCGCTAGTCTCGGTCGCTCTTCTTGAATTCAGACCGCAACGTCTTAATAACCTCTTTGGCATTTGAGAAGACAAACTTGCGTAGCGTCATATACTCTGCTCATTTGTGCACTTGCTTCATGGGTTCATTATGCTCCAAGGGCAGGACACATTCCGGGGGACATCAGGTCCTGGGAAGCACCAGTAATGCCGCTCAGTCGAATGGGCAGAATTATGGCACAGCATCCCCTCTTGATCCTCGCGCCGCAGCTGCAGAGGCTGCAGAAAGAAGGATGAAAACGGTAAGCCCCCGGGTCCGAATAGTCGCTATCCATGTACAGGATTTACCAAGCCGCATTGACATAGGCGCAAGCACGAGGTACTAATGCCTCGAATCCAAATCGGGGACGACTTGCTGGGCAAGTCGAAATTGCTAAAGCGGCAAAATCAGTACCCACATCAAGGGAAGAAGAACGTCTAGTGGTAATGTCCAGCTCTATGTCCAGGTCTTTACCCCTCCTCATGAGTCACTATTTCTACAGTGGGATTGAATAAAACTTGTGTGCGTGTACATGTCGCATCACCGCCAGTGTAACATGCGGGCAGTCTAGCGCTCCAGACTTCTCATTTATAACCTTCAGGTTTTCTCGTGCTGTGTCATACATACATGATCGCCGATACCTCTCATCTTTTCAATTCACCTCGGACCCGCTTTAATCATGATATTATCCCAAGGCCTTATGCGCATGTTTCTTCTTGTATTTTGTGTCGCACTCTTATCTCACTATTCGTTAAACTCAACGGACCGCCGGTGATGCAGCAGGGATGTTCGAACACGTTCATTTCATGTTCTTCATATGTAGAGGGGTGCCATAAACACAATTTCTTCTCTTCCCATGATCGAGGGAAGTGAGATGACGCCGTCTTGT
The DNA here is from genome assembly GCA_002995295.1 of Rhizopogon vulgaris. NCBI lineage: Eukaryota > Fungi > Basidiomycota > Agaricomycetes > Boletales > Rhizopogonaceae > Rhizopogon > Rhizopogon vulgaris. The sequence continues at coordinate 9,955 of PVYP01006064.1, forward strand.
TTAAGTTGACCATGTACTTGCCCGAGATACAAATGGGTAAATGATGATTTCGATGATTGCTCTCTCTCGAGGGGTTTGATACATTTGTTGTGAATCCCCCAGTTTTTCTCTTCATTTGTAGGGCGGACATTGCGATTGCCACGTGGCTTCAAATTCTCCCTGTGATCGCCACTCGTCCCCCAAGTTCGTTAACCATCAACGCATGCGCATGTCATCCACAGGATGGAAAAAAGTCTTGTGGGAAAATCAGCCTTTCCCTGACAATTATATTCATCCTCATTCTTTCCTCTCTTCGTTGAGGCGGAACCGTTGGTAGTCATAATTTATCTCTATAACCTTAGTGCTTAATATTCCCCAAAGCCAACTTCAAGCCTTATACTTATTGGCCGCTAGTCCTACTATGCTGTGCGATCACACAGCACTTAGCCACAATCTTCACATTCCTCGCAGTTTTTGTGAGGTTGAAGGAACGCTGGCTTGACGCCCGTGTATTACTATGGGTCTCGATTGTCAGCTTCTTTGGAGGATATGCTTTGTGTGAGATCCTCAGTTATTCTAACACCGTTCGCGGTATGCCAAGCCGTCAGACATCCTGCATACCCGTCCCTGGACTCTTCGCTGATTGGTGGCATCAATCAGGCTCGAAAACGTTCAAATCGTCCCTGCTTGTTTTCCTGGCTTTGATGGGATTATCACCTGTCTTGCGAACTTTGACCGCAGCAACGTCCTCGGACTCCATCTGGGCGCTTTCAGCATGTCTCTTCCTTCTTAACGCATTGCTCGCCGATTATAGCACCCTAAAACCAGTCCCGCATTCACAGGAAAGGTGGGATAGTATTATGTTGCCCCTCGTTGTCAAATTCTCATATCCTGTGGTAGATTGACATCTGTCCTGTCCATGAACGCCGCGATCTCATCATCGGTTGTCTTGGCCTCGCGACTACCTGACGATTTGGCTGTCTTTTCTCTTGTCTTATTCGCTGTGCAATTGTTTGCTCTTTTCCCGATTATGCGTCACCGTCTTCAGGTAGGGCAGCAGTCTTATATGGTATCTGATTGTTTAACTTTGATTATAGGTCGCTCCACAAGTCGTGCAGTTTCTCTTCACACTAACCCTGTGTGTCTTATCGTTCGTCCTAACAGTACCTTTCTCCGCCTCTGCCGCCTCCATATATGTAGGCATTTTGATTGCAGTGACGTTCGTTGCACCGGGAGTACTAGTCTGGGCACAAAAATATAAAAAGAAAGTCACCTCCCCAGCTTCTTTGTTGCCTACTTGTTGACACGTCTTTCCGCAGTGAGATAAGAGGACCCTGGGATGTCGCAGTTCCGAGACTTAATTGATACGAATACTGTTAGAAAACGTGGTCGTTCCATTTATCTTTGTATTGCACCGGGTAGCAGTGTCTCCATGAATGAGTTCCGCGTTGGCTTCTCGCGGGTCCATGCCACGTGCCAGACCAGTGGATCCAGACGGGCATAAGGATGGTATTAGCAAGAGGGGAGGATAGTTATAGACTTGTGCCTCGCGGCAGGACGCGGTCGCAACCCCATCAGATAAAGTTTTAATGATGAATGTATCGTGCAATGAAGGTATCATATTACATGCAACACTATGCACCAGACCTTTAAGAGAGTAAGCGGAATACAGTAAGTGACTGGAATCTTAAAAATTGCTGTACAAATAATCGTGGTTACGGTGACGAGAAAATGATACAATCCCTAAGGATCAAATGAGTGAACTGGTAGTTGTTGCGGAACACATATATGCCTGCATCAAGTATGCATGTCGGAATCGTCATGGTGGAGACGGGGGCGCTTCGAGCCAGCCACTACGCCCATCCCGATGCCTCTGGCCTCGAGAACTTCCATTGCAACCTTGGCCGCCCCCTCGGAGGATTTTTTGGTTCTGGTCCGAGTCCGACGGAGGGCACCAAAAGCTTGAGCTTTGATAACCGCTAGAGTACCCGAGATCGGAGGTACACCGGGGGAAGGTGACCTCGACTCTGGAGAACGTGCTCTACGAGAACGAAGTTTCGGCATTTGCGAATAGGAGCCCGCTTCACCTTCACTACTCCCACGCTCATGCTGAGAGCCGTTCTCGCTTCCAGAGAAATGAGTCATAGAGTGCATTAGTGAACGCTCCGGACCGGAATTCGCGCGACGGGCTCCAAGTCTGTAACGCACACCGTCGCTTGCAGCGTTCGGATGGGAAATATCTGCCGTCCCACCGTGTAAAGTTAAATCAGTTCCATGGGCATTGGCGTGCCCAAATTCTGCGCGACCTTGCGCGATTGAGCCATCAGGAAACGTGAACTGGAATGGAGACGTCAAAGACGTGCTGGACGAGGACGGGGGGGTGGACGAAGTGGGAGAGATGGAGCGGCTACTGGGGAAGATGTATGGGGTTGTTTCTAAATGATTGAGCTGAGTCTTCTGCTCTTCATAAGGGCGGTTCACATATATATCAGGGGACGTTAAGGTAGGCGATCCTGCAAGCTCCCATCAGAGGTCATCATAAGGTTGGTAGTGAAAGTATCGACTGACCATTGACAGACGCAGTCTGCGCCACATTTTGAGTCCATGGACTATCACGGCTGATGGGTTGCATCTGATACGGGTAAGGACCAAATCTTGCTGCTCGGGTGGTCATCTGATGACCGGATCCAGCGGATGGTATCTGCTCGGTTTCTACGCCAGTATAAGAAAGTGCAGGAGACTGGTTTGGATATGAGTGACTGGGCCCGCTGGTATATGGGCCGTTGCACAGCGAATTAGAGGTATCGTCGCTCGTCTGATATCCTATGCCATCATCACTGTAATGGCCGTGTGACGAGGGGGTACGACTGCTCAGGTTGGTTGCTTGGGGGTGAGGAGCAAAAGAAGATGGGAGCGGGGGCAAGTCATCAGAATCAGGAGCTTGTCCATTCTTCCTTGTCTGCCCAAGGGCCCTCCAGAACTTCTCGCGTTCGCGCAATTCATGTTTAAGGCGCGCGTTGTCTTGTCGTAGATCCCCGGCTTCAGATCGCGCTTCGCGACAGGAATCCTGAAGCTGGAGGACGACAGACTCTAGACTAGTAACTGGGGGGATACGACGAGGATGAGCGATGAAGGTTTACGGTGACTAAAGACGGCTAACCTGTCTCTTCTAGAGTTGCTATGTAGTTCGCTCGCCTCAAAATATAATATGTCAATATTCTGAACCAGTTCAACGCGTATATGTAGCTCACCTCTGACGGAAAGCGGCTTGAGCATCAGCATTTTTCTTTTTTCGGAGAGCAATATCAGACATGCGGGCAATAGGATCGTCAACGTCTACTTTGAAGTCGGATTTATCGCCTGGTGGTGAATGACCGGCGTCGGCTCTATTAGGCATGTGAATACAAAGGTTCAAGCTAAGTTCAAGCGTAGTAACACAATTGAAGAGATAAAAGAAAAAAAGGTTCTATCGAACCCAGTAAAGACAAGGATGCAAAGGAGGAGTTTAGGGACGATCCACAGAAGAAAACGACGGTTTAAAATGGCATGAAAAAAAAGAATTCGAATCAAGGGCACGAGGAGAGGGCCGCGGTGTGATCACGTTAAGCGAAACTGTTTACAATTTCAGACTTGTCCGTGGGCCCTTTATCGGAATCATAATGTGTTTTTAAATGGGTTCAGAATTGTAGAAGATGCTGGCAGACGTCGTACCTTCAGGTGATTGTGGTGGCGGCTATTTCGCGATCAAGCTGGCAGTGTGATCCCTTGTGTGATCTGCATTCATTCCCGAAACTAACCCCTCACCGCTCCCAGGAACTAATGTTTTTTGGTCGAATCAAAAGTCCTTCGAATCTCAGACTGTGCTCTTACCGATACAACACTCCTTCATTCATTTCACTTTTCAGCCCCGTTTTGACTCTCGATCTCTTCTCCACTCTTCCGACTCCAACTCACCGCAGTGACCGCGATCAAACACACTAAATGGAGAAACATCTACCCTAAAAGGCCACATCAAGGACATAGTCATCCGGTATTTTCGGCCGACAACGAGGCCGCCAATGCATAACCTACGGACCGAATCACACACCCTCTCGTCACGGTTATGCCCCACTGAAATCCATCTCGGATTCATTCTCAGCTTCCATATCTTCATCTCCTTCCATATCCAGTATCTCCATTGTTGTCCCATCACCATCCAGTACGCACACAACTCTTCTTCCAACTCTTCCGTTGACAGCGAGAAATACTGATCCGTCTCTGCACGCGGTTAATTGGCGACGTCTCTTGATCGGGATGACTTTCGACGGAAGCTAAATCATGCCGTCAGTAAAAACACCGGTCACAGGTCTCGACAAAAACATTGTGGTGTGCACGATACTTACATGCCCTTCGTTGAACCTCTGGAGCACGTTGGCCATCACATCTTTTCGGGCGGGCCCGCTTACGTATCCTTCTGATTGAACTGTTTCGTACTCTAGCGCGCTGTAGTGAACCGTAGCGGCGAACATCGGACCTTTGATCTTATTTAATGGGAAGCCAAATGGAAATAAATCAGGGGACTGACCGTCGGTTCCTCTGACTTTATATACAATGACGAGGATCTCGTCGTCGAAAAATTCAGCGTTGCATAGATGGATGTCAATAGCATCTCCAGTTTCATGTCCAACTATAGAACACTCCATAACAATGACATCAATATGCAGCGGAGCCCCAGCGGCAATTTTTGCGTAAGGCGTCCGGGTCAAACAGACTAATTTGTACACATTGAATTTCCAAAAAGGCGATGGAGCCAAGAGAACAAACTCACAAAGGGGCCGCATTTCCGAGGCCAAATAGATCGCAAGATGTTGCAGGTGGTTGCCAGGCTAAAAGGATCCGAATTGGCTGAATTCAATGCAGTGAAAGGAACCTATGACTCACCTCATTCCGTTGAGCAACTCTCTCGCGGACAAATTGGCAAACACCGCCCACATCAGTTGAACTCGCTTCACCCACCTGAAATGGCGTAGCGCCACCATTATCTGACACAATGGTTGATCGACTGGTAGCCTTCGAAACATGCGCGAAGACCCGCTGACACCGGGTAGCCAAATCATGAACAAGTACCCACAGATTCCTGTCCAGATGTGATTTATCGGCGGTGGAGGCTTTCTAAAACAGACGCAAACTCATGTTGCAGAGTATACATTACAATTAAGTGAGAAAACCTACCGGCTGCCATGATGTTTGGAAAGGATCTTGCAATGCGGCGTGGGCTTGTTCCAGTGCTTCTTCAAGAACTTTGTTGGTATCTCTGCTGTGTCGAGGCAAGCCAAGGTCTCCAGGATCAAATCGAGGAGCTGACCCGGTGAACCACCGGTCGATTTGACTTGTTTTTAACCCGGACATTAAATAGTGATTGACTTCAAGGATGTCATGTTCAGGAGGTGAGCGAGTCTCGGTGGAGTTGCTTGCCAAGGGGATTTCTAACATGGGAAGTTGGCTAACGACCCTACACAACTCGCTCGGTAAACCTACTCACCATACCGAAGAAAGTTCATGAAGTGTTTGAATGAGCCGAGCTCCCCTCTTGCTTGAAACGCCAACAAATTTCCAAGGAAGATGGCTTGCTTCAGTGAAATCAGACAATGAACGATATCGTTGGTATTGAATCCAAATAAGACCGACTGAGGGCTGGAAAGGTGTCAGTGAAAAGGGCGGGCAACTACGGAAAATCGTGCTTGACATAAGTGACCATCCTTGAACCTCTTCCAAAATGATATGTAGCCGTTGAAGCGCTGGGACAAGTCGCAACGTCGTTAAGTCGCGCAGTTTAATGAGCGCGTCGGTCACCGTGGATTCCCATTTCTGGAGAGCCTGAATGAAAGATTTAGCTTTGCAACAACGAAAACGTTGGAAGAAATCAACCCTTTCACTCATTTGCTCGCTGGCAGAGAAAAAATCTGAAAGTCCTTCAGAACTCAACCCCGCGACGAGGAGACCTGTGAGCTCGAGTATTGCACTAGGTTCCTTTTCTGTTGGTGAAACTTAGAATAGGAAAAATCCATCAGAGGGCAACACCACTAACGGCCAAATTGGTCACGAAGCCTGGTTTCTAATAGTTGAATCCATTTGGGTCCAACTTCCTGTGCTCCACTCATTGAATCGGAACCAAACCAGACTTCACGCAGCTCTTCGATGACCCGCATGATATACCACATCAACTCGCGTGCGGCGGATGAAATCCTGGCAAAATCTCTAATTCTATGGGAGGCGAGCAACGGTAACTCCACCGACAGAGGTGCAAACGCGGCGGACAAGAAGTCGGAGGTTAGAGGCTGAGGATGAAGTAGGAACAGCGGTTGCTTCGGATCCTTGAATACTGCTGTTGGCACGGTCGATGAAAGTGTACTGATAGGCCCTAGGTAATAGCTGCCATCCAAGAAACAGTGGAGCATGCCGTTATCATCGCCTATCACGAGTAGACTGTTTTCGTCTTCCGCAGAAAGGTTCACTGGTGTCTCCTTCGCCGTCTTTCCTTGTGCATCAGTCAAGACAGGAGGGCACAGAGAAGCAAGAGATGGATCTGGAAGCAACGACGGCCAATCGTTGATGACTTCGGGGGTGGACAACTTCAGTGCAGCTCTGGTCTGCGTTCCTTGGAAAGCAAAGATGTCGGTGGCACTGAACAAGTGTTAATGAGTCCAGATTATAGAGCCCCGCATGACTCACGTGAGCTTGTGATCCTCTTCTCGAAGGGGATCGAGTAGTGGAAGAACCTTCAATATGGAGAGAGCAGACCCTGTCTTCGGCATAATAAGAGGAGGTAGTGATAGCCTAAAAATTCACAGACAGTAATTTCATTTCTCCTGAAGATATCTGGAATCGTGCTTCTTGGTAAATCACGGCAACCCGAGAACCACCAAGCTCCAGTTATCCGATGTCGTCGCTCAGAATTGTGTGATAATGTTGGGATAGTAAGAGAACGCTCTATACGTCCATCTTGCACAGAATGAAGTGTGATGCGGGAGAAACTATGAGCCACGGCGATCGTCTGACCTGCGGTAAATGATGTTAGATATGATGCACCTAAGTTGTGATGAATAACCATACCACAAGGACTCCAAGCTAAAGCAGACACGCTTTCAATGGCATTTTCGTCGCACCCCACCTCAACGTCCCACTTTTTGGCACCTTGCATTTTCCATAGAGTCAACCTATCCCTTCCACCAAGGCGTGACACCAGGACGACAAGGTCCTTGTCTGGGCAGCAAGCCGATGGTAGTAGACGGCACGAGGACGAGAGCCGCAAGATCGCCAGTGATGCGAACGCATTGTGCTCCATGTTTCCACCTCTGATGGCCGGAGAGTAAGGAGAACTAACAAAGGATTGCCTTTGATCCAAGTCGACGTTTTTCTCGCGCCAAATATGTCCAAGCCGGTCGATCCTACTTCGAACTTCTTATGAACACGTGGTCTAATAACCCAGTAACTTGCAGTCACAGAATCATTACTACATCAAATCATTTTGCTATTTGCCCTTCCGTTTCCCGCCTTTGTGTTTTCCCATCCCACCGATTGCGTCCCCCTTCTTGGCGCGCACTCCTTCACTCCTCGATGCCTTCGACGACAAATCTCTCTCAAACGCTCCACCAGCTCTCGATGTTGCTTTTCTCACCTTGGTTCTCTTGGATGTAGAATGGACTGGAATACCTATTTTGGCGGGACGGGCAGCCTTCTTCGCGGAACGAATAGCAGCGTTTACAGCACCCGTCTGACCCAGTTCCTTGTCGGCTTCCAGTGCCAACTTCCGTCGCTTCGCCTTCCTAGTTAGACCAGCAAACTTATCTCTCTTGGGCTGAAGGGACAGTTGAAAGAGATATCATCAAGGATACAATAACCTACCTTGGGCTCTTCAATCGCCTTAGGTTTCCCTTTTGAACTGAGTGTCATTCCATTCTCATGCTGTTCTTTGCTCGTTGCTGGGAAAACAACGTGACGCTTCTGTATGCGAAACCTATAAATCTTGACTTACCAACTGCCTTTGCCTTCTCCTTTTCGGTCTGAAACCAAGTTCGAGCAGGGCGAGTAAAGATCTCGTCTTGATGCTCGATCATATTTTGTCCCTTCCTTAGTTCCATTTCCGCTTGCCGAATCTAGCATAATATAAGATGGTTGAGGTCAGCGTACAACAATCAGAGTTACCTGCTTCTCCTCTTTCTCCTCCTGCAGAATTGTCGCAACTTCGTCCTTCAGGGCTTCTACCCTCTTTACCCATTTGGGAAAAATATCAGCGGGAACAAGCCGATGGCGAATATTGTCTTCGCCTGCACTGTACTTGATGGCTGCTTTGAGCATTTTCCTGTCTCCTTCTCCTACTAAAGTAACCGAACTGCAATAAACCTTAGAATACAGCTGGCAGCCGAGAATGTACTGAACTCACCGACCAGACTTCCCTGCGCGGGCTGTCCGACCCACGCGGTGAAGGTATTGAGACAATTGATTAGGCATGTCGTAGTTGATAACGGTCTCAATGCCCTTGATATCTAAACCACGAGAAGCAAGATCAGTTGCCATTAAATAATCTACTTGTGAATCGCGGAATAACTGCAAAGCCCTGAGACGCTATCACAGAATCAACACCTGACGCGCCGAAGAGGTAGGAATCTGTCCAACCTGTTCTTGAGAGAGGTCACCATGCAACTCCTCGGCCTTCATATCAAGAACGCCGAAAACAATACGCATCTGGTGGGCCAGCTTCTTGCTCCTGAAGAATATGATAACACGTTGCCTAAATGTTCTCTTGCATAAAGATACAAGCAACGCAGTTCGGTCCGCTTCTTTCTCCGTTCGAACGCGAACGAACTCTTGGGTAAGGCCACGAGCTGTGGTTCGCTTTGGATCTACGAAAAGGCGTACAGGCTTGTTCAAAGACATTTTCACCAATTCATCGACAGTGTCGGTCATCGTAGCAGAAAACAGCATTGTCTGGCGAGATACAGGGCATGCTTTGATGATTTCGGCCAATTCGTCTGCAAATCCATCGGAGAGCATCCGGTCAGCTTCGTCTAGAACAAGAACATCCAAAGCATCAAGTGCGAAGGAAGGGGAATTGCGCAAGTGGTCGATAAGTCGCCCAGGAGTTGCGATAATGACGTCCGGGCGAGTCCTTAAAGTTGTTTCCTGCGATTTGAGAGAGAGACCACCTACATATGTTATATGAGAGCTATCCACTGTGAGTTTGAAGAAAACAGACCGACGACGAGGCAAAAGCGAATATCAGTGTGCGCTGCAAGTTTAGAACCGACCTCATAGCACTGTACGGCCAGTTCTCTCGTCGGAACCAGCACAAGACACCGAGTTGCCGCCGCATGCTTCCCCTTTTCTCGGTATAGCAGCCGTTCCAGCATAGGAATGGTAAATGCAGCAGTCTTGCCAGAACCTGTGACAGCATTTCCTACAACATCTTTGCCCAGTAAAGCTACAGGGATGGTAGCAGCTTGGATTGGTGTTGGCGAATGGAATCCGAGATTGGCCAATGCCTTGTGAATTGGGCGGGAGAGGTTCATCGTCAGAAATGATGAATGAATCCCCGTAGGTGCTGCCTCCGAATCAAAAAATGCTGCTTTGCGATCTTTCTCGGCTTGAGTCTCTTCTTCTGATTCATCCGAACAATTAGATTCCGCATCAACACCATTGGCCCCCTCGTCGTCGTCCTCCGATACAGATTGAGTGGATTCGTCATTTTCCTCTCCCGAAGTGGCAAGCGGGTCATCTTCATCGCTCGCACCATCCATTTCAGGGAAACCTTCTGTGCTGCTAGCATCACTCTCCATACCATTCTCACTATTCTCGCTCTCTTGCCCACGTTTTCTTTTTAAGCCCACGTTCTTCAGTTTGCGTCTTTCGATAATTTCATCCACCGAGACCGGATCCTTTGCGCGATTCAATGAACGACTACTGTGCACATTAGGGAAGTGGTGCTCACCGGCTTAGATATTTTCTTCACGATATCCTGCTGCGCACTAAACTCCAAAAAATCGGTGTAAGGATCACCAGCAACGTCGAACTGGAAATCGGGGTTCAGATGGGCGGCGTCGTCCACTTGCTGCTTCTTGCTGTCTTTGCGTTGAGGTTGCGATTCATCGTCAGACTCGATAGTCATTACGAAGTCCATGACTGGATGAGATGTGGTACAGTATCAGTGCGAGCAGCCAACATGCATGCGTTATTGATTTTTCATAAAAGTGGTATGTGCGTAAAAACCTAGTCACGTGCCAGAAGTTTTATATAGAAAATTATATCTATTCTTTTATGTAAGCTCGACCAGGTGTTTCCCGATTTTCAATTTCTGTTACATAATCCTATCATTCGTCATGTTTTCTTGCGGCGCACGAC
>PVYP01006064.1:25586-38456 GCA_002995295.1 Rhizopogon vulgaris
TAGGCAGTAACCGAAAGGCTGCTGAAGACGGGCTGGGAGAGATTTCATCATGTTCGCGTCCTTTGAAGGAGGATGAAGTGGCCGAATGGGTTTTAATGGATGGTGTATGTTAACATAGCTTGACGCAAGCTCACGACTTATATGTCCCATAGACCCCTGCAACTTGCACCAACATCGCGCTCCACAATCTTTATCCTGGAACAATTGATTTGGTGGTCAGTCAGTAGAGCTTCTTGGGATAAGGCAGGATGGCTAATCCACACTGGCATGTAAGATTTCGGGACCCAACTTTGGCAGAAATTCTTCTGGTTTGTACTCCGCCTCCAATACGTCAGTACTAACTGATCACGTCAAGCAGCTGCTTTTGCCATGTCGTCCGGAACCATCGGTGCAGCAATGTCATCAGCCCTATCTCAAGTCCGTTCCATCGCAATTTCGTACGGCACCGTCCTCCATCCAACGCCAAACGAACTTTTTGAACCTGCACATGTCCTGTCTCTGCGGATCGTTCAGTACCTGTGGAACAACTGGGGTAAAGACATCGGTGGAATGCGCAATGAAGAAATCGACCTGTATAACGTGAACATCCCCGTGATAATGGAGCTTCTTGAGCCTGAGGGCCTAGAAGTCCATTGGACACACATGTGGCGTAACTCGTATGGGCAGCTCTTTAAAGCGGTATCAGCTCCTGAGGCTGGGAGTACGAAGAGGGAAACCCCCTCTGAGGGTCCGGATGTGCCGAGTCAGCATCCTGGAGGGCAAAGTGGACTTGAAAACGATGCATTGAAAGAGGAACCCGCAACGCTAGTGTTCAAATTCTCCCCTGACGTTCAGTCTCTCATTACTCCTGCGCCCGATTCCGTCCCGGTTGGCTCGGACGGTTGGGCTATCGCTAAAGGTCATGCAAGTATTACTCCACTACGGGCATGCTTTGCACATGCATATCATGACCATGCGGCAACAGGGACAGAATCTCTGAGGATCTTAAAACTTTAGAGAGTATAATAAAGTTTATATCACTATATATCAGACGTTATAAAATGTTAGGGTGGTACAAGATCTATCGACAGGTCCTTGCATTATCCGTGGTATCGTTACGATGCTCCCCTATTTGTCAATAACTCGTCAAATAGTTAAACTGTCATGAATGTCATGTCTCCGCTCGGATGCCCAGCATTTCACAGCGAGAAATGCACCATATGCAAGAGTACTACCACCGAGAAAATCCAACCAGTCATTTCTAAGCTCACGATCGAATTCATTGGAGTCCCGCTCGACGAGCTCCCATCTAAGAAAGCCTGCTTGTAGACTTTGAGTGAGTTGATGATCCAACTGGCATTCTATAGAACTAGTCAAAACAAGAAACACAAGACAGCAATCGCATCTTACAACAAAATTGGTTGGATCGATTAGCCTGTCTTGGCAGGTGCCAGGACAGCCAGATGTAGCGTATGAGTTTCCGGCCCAGTCACCTAATTAATCTTGAGAAAGCGCATCGATTTGCACCTCAAAAATGAAGCCTCACCACAAAACGTGATGTCTGCATGTTTCATGAGCCATGGGGGATCGGAATTTTTCAAAGGATTCTCACCGAATATGATCGAGTGATTTACGAAGTACTGGGTCATATTACAAGACTGGTTGGACAGTGCAGCAACAGGTTCTCCCCAATTGGATGGATTTGGTGCTCCCTGTCCAATGTCCAGAGGAATAGCCGAGCGGTAAAATGACCCTGTGGAGTGAACAGGTTCAGAGCTCGCTGTGCTAAGATTTACGCAATAAAACGTACAAACCGCAATGCCACTTTCATCCCACTTCATGGCAAAGACTCCACCCCCTTCGTCGTCAAAAATTGGACCATATGACGCTCGACTCCACTCTGTCACACCACACCCCGCGTTGTTGTCGATGAGCGCATTACATTGAAGGTCATCCACGCCATTTGTTTGCTTCAATGGTTACCAAACCACCCCTCTTTCAGCAAAAAAGAACTTACCACGATCGTCCCCGAGAAATTACCCTGGGTCAAGTTGCAACCTGGGAGCAATGTGAGCTGCGAAAGCAAATAGTTTGCGATTTTTGGCTTACCAGGAGCAGTATGCCAAGTGACTTGGTTGTGTTGGTTGTCATGCACACCTTCAATGATGTCTATTTCACCTGTCTTAGGTAGAAATCATCAGTGAGTGAAACGTCGTGGTATTTCATATTCACCCATGGCCATGTCCCACCCCCAAGCGTCCTAAAGCACAATTAGGCTCGTCATTTAATCGTTGCACTACATTACTTACCAGAACGCAGGCCAAACACCTTGATTGCATAGAATGGTTAAAGATCTTTATCCGTGCATTGAAAGAAACTCGACACACCGCAACCCCATGGAGCCATGTCTAGATCCAGTATGAAGAGACCCGTATTGTACTCAGCCTGACTTGATATGCGGACACTAGGAGACCAGTCAGTTGTAGTACATTTAGTGCACGAGGACTTTACCTGCTTCTGTTGGCCCCAGATGGTAGCCAAGTTGTATTGTCCCCCTTCATGATGACCTTATTATCTGTGGTCACATACGCCAAACTGCTGTTGAATGCTGTCTGTTGGTCAACAAAACTACGTTGATTTAATAAAGCGAAAGAGGTTCGAGTAACAAATAGTCGCGCACGTCACCAATCCACTGAACAAGTATCACTCCATCAGTGCCCCGAACACTTGATAGAAATGAAATATTACTTTGTAGGATCCGCGCCGGTATAGAAGGTAAATGTACTGCAGCCCATTAGTACTGTACCTCTGTCGCCTGCGCGGAGGACTGACACTCACTCAAAAAAAGTTTGGCCCTCGTAAGTGTCTTGAATGACCCATAATATAGTAGATCCATTGGCCGCAGTTTCGAACGCATCTCTTTTCCTCGGTAAGATGGTCTTCGGCTGTTCAAAACGTTCAGAGGGCAGTGGCACTCCGGCCGTGAAGTTCATGTTTCTGCCTTGTAAGGCCATGATCCCCGGAAGATATCCGCATAGTAGGTAAAGAATTGCATGACGGTGTTTGAACATGCTTGGGAGGAGAAAGCCAACCCGGGCAAATATGATTGGACAACTAAAGACTCAAATAATTGATTCCGTTGTTGGAGAAGGTGGGATTTATGAACTAGAGCGTCCGAGGCTCCGAGCCAACATCATCGAAATTTTTATATCACAGTAGCCCCGATAAAAATGGAGATACCGCAGCAAAGCTCTCACAGTATTTGTCGCGATGGTGCAACGAGGCGAACACATGTCAACGTCAATGAAGTTTTGAAGAAGAACAAAAACTGGATTTTGCGTTCCAAGCTTATCCTAATAGGATCTAAGTTTAGTGTGGTCGGTTATCGGATGCCGTTTGCGGCTGGGTCACCGAAATCAGGCAGTTCACACTAGCACATCACAAGGAAGTACATGATATCCTTTTGGCGAAGCTTCATGGTCATACAAAGCATAGCGAGCATGAAGTAATGTAATGGCAGAATAACAGGAAATACGCAAGCAAATCATCGGTAACGACGAAGAGAGAGTGTGTTGTGCTTCTTCCAGGTGGAGCGAGCGGGAGTGTGGTTGTGGCGATGGCCCTTGCCCAATCCCCTGTTCTGCGACGAACATCAGCAAAAATCACTGGGAATACAAGAGATGAACAAACCTGCTTCCCCACGCTGGTGAGACCACGGGCTTCACGGCGTTTGTGCACTGGCTTAGTGATCCAATTAATACGGGCATCCCGACGAATCTAGACCATGGTTCGTAAATCTTCAATCCAACAGATGCCTGAGACCTTGGACTTACAGCTTTGTGGCTCGGATCCACGAGGATAACCTCGAAATACTTGTAAACACCGTCCTGATTCACCCAGTACGAATTCAGGACTCGCAAGTTTCCACAGCGCCTTCCAACACGTTCCTCGGCGGTACTCCTGAGACTGCGCTGGGGCTTCAAGTGGTTGACACCCTGGCGGACAGGCTTGCCGTAAGTAGCACCTGGAGGATAAATTGAATTGACATGAAAAGGGTGTGTAGTTCAATAGCTCACCCTTTGGCACTGGCTTTTTACGGTTACCGCGACGAACGCGGATACGATAGATAACGTAGCCCTGCTTGGCCTTGTATCCCAAACGACGGGCCTTGTCAGGGCGAGAAGGACGAGAAGCACGGTGAATGACATTCAGCTGGCGGTACTCCCAGCATCTAGAGTGCGAATTCAGTAACTTCAATGCATCGCAGACACAGAACTTGCCGGACACGGAGGAGAAAGCGCAGCACATCGGACTGCTTTTTTCTGTACAACTCGCTAATGTATTTGTATGCGCCCATGTTGCAGGCTGCAATGCAAGATGGTTAGTCAGTCGCAGATCAACATAACATCCAATCAAAATGAAAGCATCCATCGATGTCCATCCTAATTTCTCCAAGCTAGAGTTTCCGACAGCAATACGGATCACTTCCAGCATGATTGCAGACGACAACGACAGATAAACGTACCTCTTGAGGGTCTTGACTTGGGGACTGCTACAACGGCTCGTCTGGCGACCTCAGTATGATTTTCGGGTGTTGCCGTAGTACATCGGATTTTGCCAGCTTATTTCTCGTTTAGGCATGTTGCCAACGAAGCCCTTGTGTTACCTGGTCCTCAGCGCTACGCATTGTGCACCATACTTGTTTCCTTCATTCCTTCTTGTTCTTGTACAAGAAAAGGAAAGGCGATGTGGTACAACAGAGTGCGACCTCTTGTACTCCAGGATTTGTCGGGATGATCTGTGCAGCGATGCGTATTGATATATAATACTTGTTATCCTCAAAGGGTGCCAACACACATATACTCGCTCCCTTCCACTACCATCTCATGGCTTTCCAAGCAACAGATGACTTGCAAGGCTACCTTAAGGATGCCGTTCTACCCCGACTGAAGCTTATGCACAAACCAGAGTCGATGCTTCACCAGCAATACAAGAGCCGCCGAAACACTCTTACTGTTCGTCCTCGACATCGAAACCTTTCTAACATAATTTGCCTGGATTCCGCATTTGATGGCCTTGTTAATGATTGTAGGCTTGTTGTTAACGCGAGCATCGCGTGATATAACTCTTACCACCCTTAGGGATCGAGGAGCATGTGCCAGATCGCTCCCTCTGCCTGCACGACCAGGACAGACGAACAGGCGAGAGGTTTACAGTGCCCTCCTCACAGAGATTCGGTATTCCAGAACTGCTACTTCCTGCAGCATCAGATATCAATCGGTATGCAACGATCATCTGGAGTACGAGGCTTATTGAGCAATGTTATTAGAGTATGTGATTGGGTGGACAACTTCCCCCTCCAAACAGTTCAACGAACTTTTCATATCATGTTTCCTGCGACGAAAGATTGGGGATTTGGGACGCTTGATGATTCTGACTGCAATGACGACATTTTCAAGAAATTTTACTGGACGGACGTCAATGGAGATCAACCCGATAACGATGCATCTGTAGTTGTCGCCTGCCAACCCCCTTGGTTAATGTCTGACGAACTTATATGGCAATTCACTCAGCTCAAATCGGTAGGTGCTTTGAACACTTAGTCATGGGTATAGAACATATTTGGTAGCTTCCTGAAGGTACTATGCGTCCGTTACGTGGAAAGGAGCGCCTTTGGGGCAAGGTAGGTGCACATAGTGTGCATTTACCAGACTCTCAAGATTCCCTCTAGTTATGGGACACATGCGTTCACAAACAAACCCCTTTCTTCGTTCTGACCTCATATCGGCAGTGGGTTTTTGGAATGTTTTCAAGCGGTAAGGTCTCCTTCGAGCAGTCAGTCGAGACGATTTATCATGGCTTGATAGGTTGGACAACTGCTTTCATTTCCCCCGTCATGGACGCCCAATCGCGTTCTCCCACGGTTATGCATGCTTTGTTATATTGGCTCGGCTCGGCTCTCGGCGCCCGCGATGGTTTTGTACAACCAGTGGAGGTTGGTATTGAATACATCACTATGATGATTGAACTAAGCCAGTAACAGGTCGTGGAACCTGTTCGGAATATCTTTTCAGACTATGGCTCCGAGCTACCGATGGTTGAACCAGAGAAACAGGTAGAAATTGCTTCTTCCTTGTCAAGCTGGAGTGGCAAGAGTGATGGTGAAATATATAATTGGACTACACCTCTATTGATTGAACTGATATCTTCAACAGAGTTAGCTTCGTCGGCTGGAGTTGCGGACGTGGTAGCACTTGATGTTTCGGATAGAGGAGTGGATGAACCGCACAGTGCAGATGTTCTCTTTAAGAAGCCAAAGGATTTGGCCCTCACTTGGAAAATGGTCGAGTCGTGGAGGAACCAATTACCCACCAAGGGTACCGGCAGCGGGAATGTTCTAGCTCCTTGTCCTATAACATCGGACGACGCACTACACCCTGATTTGTTTGACAACTCTGCAACATCAGACACGTCAGAAGAAACTGAGGTCGGAGAGCGTGGACACTGGCTAATGAATGCTCTGCGTAGATAGTTGGTAGTGGAAGGATTTCAGAAAACAAGTATGCGTCTAAATACTAGCCATATAGACTGTTGCGATACCTCTTTGCTCTCTCGATCGGAGCCTCGACCATGCAGTGCCCAAAAACAATACCCAAGCACTGCAAATCAGCACAGCGCAAAGACACATGAAAATGCGACCCCTTCCTATCTCAGAGCGTCCACACACCCCTTGGGAAGGACATGAAGATGGATAACTGGCACTGGAATCTGCCCTGGGACGAGGACCAAGCAGAGGCTTCCTTTGTTCAGGGGAAGACAAGGGCCCGATTTCTGAAGCAAGGATATCTCCTTCGCCTCCGGTGAATGTTGACTCTTCTTCTGATTCATGTTCAGCCCCTTCTTGGTCCTCGACGGCACTCTGAAGAGCATCTGCCGCTTGCCTGTGTCGATGATCGAGATACGATAGACCGATGATGCCTAATAGTTGCAGAACATTAAAAACCAAAAACACATTCAACAACCGTTGAGTCGTCCACGCCTCGCCTTGTGAGGCTCGGATTAGCCCTTGACCGTGTGAGCCCTTGTCGTTTGCGCCATCCAAAACAAGGCCCGCTAGCGTTTGAAATATTGTCGCGCCCGTCTGTTCCATCTGAAATGTCAAGTTCAGAGAAGGTTACAACGAACTAGAACAACACTTTACGCTTTTGTGGACACCCAGGGTGGTTGATACAAACTTGAACGGTACCAGCTGAGGAACCAAGATCACAAGTAACACTGAACCACGCACACCATGAATGATGGTTAAGTACTAGAGCAATGCTAACTCACAAGGAGAGAAGCCAATACCAGTGGCAAAGGCAGCAACTGCAGGTGTGGGCGTTTTCGTCCACGCCGGTGGAAGAACAAGCCATGCATATGCAAGCATTGTCAATACAGATGACAGCATGAACATGCGAAGTACAGCTTGTGGATGTTTCATTCTGTCTATCATGAATCCGGTCTAATTTGGTGTCGGTAAAATTCCTGCAGTGAGGTAAAGGTGTGCATACGACAGGATACAAGATTACGCTCCCAACGAGAAGGTAGGAGGCTTGTGTACCAGCAGCGTCCTCCGTTAATCCATAACGCCTTTCAAAGATATTGCTGTAAGTAGTGAAAGCCATTAGTCATGATAGACGCAGGGCGTAGACAGCAGACTCACGCTGCCAAATGGGTGAAGGGAGCCCACACGGTGCCACAAAGAATGTTCAGCCCTATGTAACTACGAAGGGTTAGCAAGGCTGGTTAGCTATAACCTTGTCACGCACGCCCAGAAGATATCCCCAAGTTTGGGAATGTCTTTGAACCTGATGCGGCGCCTTTTGGCAACTTTCTCGAGCGCCTGAGCCTCAGAAACATCATACAGGGAGCGGCGCCTCGCCTCACGTCGAATCTCTGAAGCCTCTAAGACAGTACCAGATCCACGTATAAGCCACTTTGAGGATGCCATATAGAGCAGATTGATGAGAAGGGAAAGAGCGGCGAGAAGTGTAGATGTATAGAATGGTGCGTGGCGGCCAAATCGTTCGGCAAGAGGGAGAGAAGTCCGAGCTGAAATAAATGACGAAAATTTACCAGCTACGAGACCCAGGGCCATTGAAATGCCGAGCCCGTGTGCTCTGAAGAATCGCACGATGATTGACTCCTGCACAACGGCAAGAGGACTAACTCCAAATCCGAACACGAACAGGCCAAATACCATCAATCGGACGTCTTCTTTGATTTCACCAAGGAGTAGTAAAACCTGACCTAGAAGGGAATGAGAAGGTGCGAGGAACAAACAAATGCTACTTTCCAGAAAATATGACACCAGTGGCAACGATACTGGTGAGCGTCGTGCCGAGTTTACTCGCCATCATGCCCCCGACTAGAGGTGTCCATGTGCTGTTTAAGCTGAATGCAGAAATTAGTAAACTAAACTCTGTGTTGGATGTTTTTATCTCTCGCGCAAGTCGGGATTTCAGTGGTCCGAGTGTGTATGACGCACTGTAAGACAAGACAGATAGCAGACATTAGAAAAACGCGAGGAGAAGATTGAACGAAAAAACGCACTAGTGACTACCTACGCTGAGAGAACATGCGCAGAGGAGAGCCAGCGAGCGGACAATAAATGCCCTCATCGGAGGGATAGCTTCCTCCCTCTCCGCAACTTGAAGTTCTTCATCATGTAGACTTAGACCCTGGGGGGCAGAGTTAATATGTGGCTCTGTGTAGCTGCGCGTTGGAATTGAGATGCGAGTAGGTCTGCTTCCAACTTGCCGTGGACTGTGACCAGACATGTGTGATAGTTCGTATTGAGTAGATTGCGGAAATCCGTTATCTGATAAACTCAGATGACGTAACCACGACTCCAAATGGATAACTTAAAGCAAAAGCTGGATTTCCCACCAAGTGACCAACTAACTTGAAGGCAACAGACAATATTATTGCGTTGCTTTCTATAATGAATGTTTTGTATACATAGACTATTTATGCTTGCACCAGGTTGGTTATCGAAACTCTTTCATGGCGCTACCAAAGAGCTCAATAAACAGGGCTGGTAGATCAATATTGCACACCATGTCAAGGTAGTACATTCCACAGAGGATAATCCCGCCTCCCGCTCTACGATCAATTCCCTAGACATAAAAG
Source organism: Rhizopogon vulgaris (assembly GCA_002995295.1). Classification (NCBI taxonomy): domain Eukaryota; kingdom Fungi; phylum Basidiomycota; class Agaricomycetes; order Boletales; family Rhizopogonaceae; genus Rhizopogon; species Rhizopogon vulgaris. The sequence goes on from PVYP01006064.1 coordinate 34,737, forward strand.
CTCGAGTTCTGACAAGGTATGGCACCAATCATCAACTTGCACGTCTCCGGCTTATACCAACCTGCGAGAATCACTCACATAACTTCGCTTTCCCGTTCGTACCCACATGCATGACGCAAAGAGCGTGAGGACGCAAAGCCCGAATAGCACCCAACCAACTGCTTCGACTGTCAGCGTTTCTCGACACCTGGAGACACTCAGATCTTGTGGCTGATCGCATGACACGCTAACGAACCCAGAGCTATTGGGTATCCAATTACAGTCACCCCCACTCCGCGTGTTGTGCATCATGCCAGCTGCAGCGCCCTGTCGCCAGGTTAAACTGTTGGTGATGTATACTGTGAGACCTCCTACCCAAAGAGCTGAAGTGATAGCAAGCCAAATGATGGAACTTGCTATGCTGGCAAGAAAATGCACAGCGCCATCAATGATCCACAGCATGTATGCTGCTCCAAATAGTGTGGTCCACACGGCATTGAACTCAAAGAGTATTAAGCTAGACGCATCATATGTCAGCAGGATTTCCTTTGAGACAGAGAAACAGACCAACAGTGAATGAAAGCGAACACTAGGCCAGCTACGACTCTCGTTTCCAACACTGATAAGGTAGGCAGTGAGACCCAGCTCAGCCATAGCGCACATAGTGATGAGGACAAAAAGGAAAGGGTGGTAATGCGCTTTGATATAAGGCATCGTTCGAAGGCGTCAAACGAAATCAAGGAGAGTCAAAGGATCGCGAATAGCAATATGCGGGTTGGGAGTAAGAAGGACAATTCACACTAATAGTACCATCCTGGATGTTTGCGCGCGTTCCATTCGTGGCCTCCATGCAGCTGCAAGACATGCGAAGAACACGAGGGCAAGTCACGTAGGATGAATTCTACTGCACGTGTCATTGTAGATCAGACCACGTGCCTGCAGCAAGTAAAATGGGCAGAAAGGCAATGCTCACTCGAAGGCAAGTTGATGCTCACCGACAGCAACTACTATTACATAGGTCGGTACAAATGGTCGTCACTCTATTCACCCAAGAACAATATCATTCAGCCCGTCAGCTGCCCACTGTATAACGGCAACTTGCGGGCCACACAAACATTGGCTACCGAGATGAAGATTCTTTGAAAAGCGAGATCTCGATTACATTTCGAGTGCTAATTTTGCTAGGCTTAACGCGCCTTCTTTCGTTTTATTACCTGAACACCTCAGAAATCAGCTCCAATGTAACTGTGTCGTTGTCACTTCACGTACCTCCTATGAACCCTGAAGCATGGACGAAAATACATCCATCTACACCGGTTAATGTAGATAGCGCATCGTCACGCACGCCTCTCCACATTTCGGGAAGCGCCTTTCGACTATCAAAGCTCTCAGGGGAGACGGGGACTGCCTGGATACGCCAGTTACCCCCAGTTTCATCAGGGTAAATCACATAGACAGGAAGTTCATCGCCGGAAATACCCTGCTCGGCCTCAAGTTCAAACAAGTGTTCCTGCAAAATATATTAGAATCCAGTGAAAGGTCTTGATCAACAACAATATAACCTTCCATGGAGCAAATTGTTCGAAGAGTATGATCTTCCCACTAGCATCGACATTCTGGCGCGATGACAGCCCATCCAATACCAAGTCGCGCGCAGGCAACCATGCATTAGCATAATAATCAAGCCTGCCAAGGAACTCTTCCCCAGTCAACTGAGAAGCTTTCGCAAACAGGCCCTAGAGGATTTAGTGAGATGTGACACAACAGAAGGCGCGGCACCTACATCCACTTTCTGAAACTCCGTGGACTCGTTCCAACGAGGATTGAGCCATCCCACTCTACTTGATAGATCGGTCCGGTTGCGATATTTTGGTTGTTCTTGTGAACCGTATGGCGAGATTCCATTGTCAATCGCATCGATGGCCTCAATGAATTCCTGCAGTTGATGAGAAAGACGCAAACCGCCTTGGATGACTGCATACCTTGTACATCTTTAGCCATAATATCTCGACTTTCTTGTCACTGAGATCGAGTCCTGCCGTGCTTGCGACGATCTCCTTTCCAAAATGCCTTCATGTAACCCGTCAGCCACCTCCAGAGGAATTTCAAGCACTCCCATACTTGTAAATAAGACCTGCAGATGAAAGCTTGGTGCTGAAGCTATGGCCAAACACCTCCGTAAAGCCACGCTGATGGTGATCGTATCGTTGCTTTTTCTCATCGTATATAGCGCCAACATCAACCACTATGTCACAAGTATCGAGGACAGCTGGATCCCTACTGCGTTTCACGTCTTGAAGATCACTTGTGAAGATGAATGCGATAAAAGACTTGAAGTACTCACTTGCATCTTTGTAGGTGGTTGTCTGGCGTAGAAGAAAGACAGCCAGTGCTTCATCGCAATGGAAGGTACCATTATGAGTGCCTATGGTCTATCCAGGTTCTGGTGATGAAGATACATCCAGTGAATAATCAGGCGAACCTTGATATCCATTCTCTGCTTCTTTGCAGCGGGCTCTGTGTTGGACATAAGTGTCACGCTACTCAACTTGCGATTTATTTGGGGCAGGTAGGTCGAGGAAGTAACAGTCGGCCGCACGCAACGGATTACTTTGTTTACCAAGGCCATATATGTAAGTATAAGTACCAGGGGTACATGTGATGGCAGAAGTAACAACTCCGACCAAAAACTGCTCATCGGCCTTTTCACCTTCATGAACGTTCTGAATGCTGAGAACTCGAATCCGGAGTTGTGTGATTGATCGAAACTGACTAATTACTGCACTCGTCGCCAAATGGTCTAGGATTATTTAATGTCATAAAGAGTCAATGAGCGGAAGGCACAGGACAAAAATGCAAGATATATGCGAGTTACAAGTCCATTAGTGTATCCTGAAAGCTAACCAGTCTGTCCATGTCCAAGCGAAGGAAGAGAACCAGGATATCGTAGGCAGGTATGTGTGGCAAGTGCCAGCGTTATGCGGTCTCTAAACATACGAACGTGTTCCCAAAGTCCAGTTGTGAAAACGATTGTTTGTCCTAAAACAAAACCAATGCCCCTCCAACAATAAAGACAATCGCCCCGAGGATGCTTCCACTACGCAAGGCTTCTGCGCCTGCGATATAACCATCCGGAGGGCCATATATCCCGCCCGACCCTGTAGCTCCAGGGCTTGGGGCGCCATTGGCACCGCCATCACCACCAGCAACAGTAGAGGCTGCAGTTGGTAGATTACTGGATATAATTGATGATGTGGACGTAGTTGTCCCATTTCCAGCACTGGTGGAATTTCCTCCTGAAGAAGAGTTGCCAGAGACAGAATTTGTGGAGGTCATTGTGGCAGAGGGAGTGATTGTGAATACTGTGACTTGTGTTATTGTGCTGGTCTGCCGATTGGAACCCAGAGTCTCTTGCACGATCGTAGACGTAGAAAGCTGAACACTCGACTGAAACGCGATGTCAGCAAGGCAAGGCAAACGAAATGCAAGTACGGACCTGCGCGAGTGAGAGTAAGGGGAAAGCCAATGCGAGGAGAATAGAGAGTAGATACATCGCTCAAAAACGATGGCTGCTAGGAGCGGTGATGGTGGACGACTGAGGGAAAAAGACTTGATAATATTTTACGCCTGGGAGTCTTGACGCTGCCAGTGCCAACGGGCGAGTTGGCTTAGTCAGCGCGGCGGCGGGGGGGTTCCGTAAGGGGGTTGCTTCCTATTACATAATATTAATCTGATTTTACC
>PVYP01006064.1:66252-78345 GCA_002995295.1 Rhizopogon vulgaris
AATAGTTTTGGTATCTTTTTATATAGGAGTTTCCAGTGACTTAGATGCCCAGGCAAATTATTGAGTATGGAGTCGGGGCTCCGTTCGTTTAATTATTGCTGAGAACAATATCCTAGTTGCCACGCAAATGAACGTTCCTTCTACAACTAGAAATCACAACGGTGGCTGGCTAGGTGGATTCAAATTGAAGGGAGGAATTGAGGTTTCAATAGACCAACGATGTCTGGATGATGCCATTCCCGATATTTTGCGCATCCTTCAATCTCACCTGCAGAATTCATTGAAGTAAGCTTCTGATTGACAATGAATCAGTAACCAGAGCTCACATCTCCAAGCACTTATTTTAACTTGCACGCTATATATATCATGGGATTCCAGAATCTTGAGCATATTTCCTGCACAGCTGATAGCCGCTTCCATGATGTCATACTTCCCAATTGCTTCCATTATAACCCGTGCATCATCAATGCTATCGAAGGTTCGGTTTGCGGAGACGGTAGAAGAGGAGGAGCAGAGATCTGAGAGTGGCACTGTTCTCAAGCAGGAGGATAACGAACACATCTGACTGCGATTGCTCTGGGGAATCAACATGTCTCGGAACACGGGCGAGACAATCAAAACGATGAGCTTGAATACATGGATAAGTTACTTATAATACAACATCATCGATAGAACTGAGGATGATGTCATAAACAGGGTGATCAAATAGTGCTTCAGCAACGGAAATTTCCTGAGTGTCTGATAATGATGACGAAGTTACAGTGTGGGTTTGGTGTGGGTGCTAGATAACACCTCATAAAACGCCTCTCCGAGGCATGGTGAGTGGAACCGCGCCCAATCCGCGGGTAGGTGTCTCACCCATGTCCGCGCAAGTCAGATCTCGGATGTAGGTGCATGCGCAGGTGGCGAGGGTCACTCGCGGGTGACGAAGTGTAAAACTCATGCCCGCCCGACCCGCCGTAGATCTTGCCTTTGACGAACATTGAAATCTCTCTGCAGCTGTAAGCTGTAAATGAATTTGAAGTGAACATAATGTGTTATGCTGTGTTACAGTGTAATGGGCCAATGGCAAATGCAGGCTGACCCGTGTACAGCCACTACATTGTTTGTTTCTATTTGGAGCCCATACCGCCAGCGAGGAGAAACTAGTAGACGAGAGAGCCGTCGTTCCCCAATCCCAAAAATCGTGAGTGTGTCTTTATGCTGGTTTCGAACAGGTCTACAGTGCAGTACAATGTCGAGCATCTTCCGTTCTGGAGAGTTTGAGCCGTTACAAGTCGATGGATGGATGGATTCGTACTTGGATGTACTGATGTGGTTCACTCCCCGCAACATTTATCCGTCCTATTCAGCATCCGTCGAACACCAGCCGCTAACCACTCCTTTCAGACCGCCATGGCCGTCAAGATCCCTATCGTCAAGAAGCGGACCAAGCATTTCAAGTGCGTACGAACCAGCAGCAACATAATTTGTTAAGCAAGAACTCATTTATCTCGAATATAGGCGCCACCAGTCCGATCGTTACCACAGTGTTAAGGAGGCATGGCGGAAGCCAAAGGGTATTGACAACCGAGTGAGGCGTCGGTTCAAGGGACAGATTGCCATGCCCAAGATCGGTTACGGGAGCAACAAGAAGGTAAAGAGGCACTTTCGTGGCTAGATGCGGCGGCTTATATTTTTCGTCTTTAGACCCGCCACCTTCTCCCCAGTGGCCTCAAGAAGTTCCTTGTCAGCAACGTCAAGGAAGTTGACCTCCTCCTTATGCACAACAAAAGCTTCGCGGCTGAGATTGCACACAACGTCAGCAGCCGCAACCGCAATATCATTCTTGAGCGGTAAGTAGAACTATTTTCGGTCCTTGTGCAGTTGAGAGTCTAATGATACGGCGGCTTTCCAGAGCAAAGGCTCTCGGAGTGAAGGTGACGAACTCTGCAGCACGGCTGCGGTCAGAAGAGTGATTTGTTACTACTGTTTGTCTCATTTCACACCATTCACATGTACCCATTTTCATATGCCGAGATAATCGACATGCAAGCATGCTTCAGGCTGAATCAACTCGAAATTTGTGTTAAGATCCGGTCACTTGGTCACTTGACGTTATCAGAGTATTCCTAGCCTGGGCCCGTTTTGCTTTTACTGCGCTGAGATTGCCAAATGCGGCATAATTATCTGATTGATCTAAATTACATAGCCAAAGCATGTTACCCAAATCCAGGCATGACGGTGACAACGTTTGCGGCACACATTCATAGCTAACTAGCATGTCCCACAGACCAGCTGTGTTTGCTGCCAAGTCGTGGTATTCAGCGGATGGTTCGTTTCACCTATTAGATCATTTAAACACATATCTTCTATCAAACCATAGGTGACATCCTCGATGCCGAGCTCTCGAACTGGCTGGCTGGCGTTCAGCCAACTGATGAGGACGATTTCTCGCCGCCCGTCACAGGGTGCAAAGCGATCATCGCTCCGTAAGCTCCGAACAGCTGCTGTTTCCTTTTCTCTCTTGAATAGTACATCTAGCCACGCCGGTTACTTCTATTCCGGTCGTGCAGCCGCATGGGCGTACAAGAGCATACCTACTGATAGGATGTGAGTGCTTGCTTTCCTCTCCCAAATAAAATATTTGATGAGATGCTCTCTCGTGCAGCTCGCGCGTGTTCATCCTTGGACCGTCGCATGCTTTCCATCTCGGTGGATGTGCGCTGTCGAAATGCGAGACGTACGAGACCCCGCTAGGAAACCTCAAGCTGGATAGAGAGGGTAGGTCCCTTACAGCATTCACGCAGATGTATAATTTAATTACCCCTCGTGGACAAGTCATCGAGGAACTTTATGAGACGAAACGATTCGAGTACCTGTCGCCGCGCAGGGACCAAGGCGAGCACAGCATCGAGATGCACCTGCCCTACGTGTACAAGGTCTTCGAGGGGTAAGCCACGCCCCAGCCATCCCTTCCCACTTCCGTTTCGAGCCAGGTTCCGCAGGTGTATCAACAACATCAAGATTGTGCCGATCATGGTCGGGGATATCGATCAAGAGCAGGAAGAAGCATACGGAAAGATTTTGGCTCCGTACCTCGAAAGGGATGATACGATCTTTGTGATCTCTTCTGATTTCTGCCATTGGTACGTATGTGACGTCAATTGCTCGCTCGACGGAGCTGACAAAATCATAATCATAATCATAGGGGTCACTCGCACTACGGATACACGTTTTATTACCCTGAACCGCTCCCCAGCGAATTACCAGGCGTTCATCTGCGTCGTACCGGTTCGCGCCCTTCTCCCTCGCAGCCCATCCACGCGTCCATTTCAGATCTCGACCACGAAGCGATGACCATCCTAGCTCAACCACCCGCGTCTGTCGCGCACGGGAACTTTGCGGCGTACCTCGCGCGCACGCACAACACGATTTGCGGGCGTCATCCGATCGGTGTGTTACTAGGTGCGCTTGGTGCGCTGGAAGAGAAAGGCAGGGAGGCGAAGGTGAAGTGGGTGCGGTATGAGCAGAGCAATCGATGCGTGTCATTTGACGATTGGAGCGTGAGTTATGCGAGTGCGTATGTCACTTTTTAGAGGGGAAGGCGAGGAGGTTTCGGTGATTACAGCGAATGGATTTGGGTACCATGTACAATATATACATACGTACATACATTGACAAGACGGGCAATTACTACTTGATAAGTGAGCTGTCCGAGCACAGGGTCCAAACAGACCCACAAAGTCTAACCTGACCACAAGAACAACTCAAGTAGACACAATGCGCTCCAAATCGTTCTCAGCCCTGAGGAAGTTCTCCCAGACGGAGAGACAACATGTCTGTGAGACTAGAATGGGGCATGTGAGAAGGACGTTGGGTGTGGGTGGGCTGGTTTTATAGCTCTTCGGATAATTTCGGGTGGATGCAGGCGAATATTACGTTGAATGTGTGGGTGGGTGATGTCAATGGGACTCCCATGGAATCATCGAACGTTGTTGTTTGTATCCACTGGGATTCGTTGGGCATCATGTTAAAATACTATGAACGAGAGAAAAACAGACAGATAGACAGACAGAGAAAAACACGGATCGGAGTGAAAAATCGATATGATATGATATACGAGCAGGTGTATCAGCATCAGTGCCAGTCAGTACAAATTAATCAAGCCATCAAGCTATTTTGCGCCAAAAACCCATTCCGTTATACGCGTGCCAGCGTACGCAATCCCTACGAGAGTGAAGGGAACGCAGTCTCGTCATCTACGTTAACTTGAGTGGACCTGGGGTGCCCATTCGCGGCACCACGGCCACGTCCCACACGGCCACGTCGCTCACCACGTCCCCGTTCACCACCCCTGTCACCACCGCGTTCTCCACCGCGCCCACCACGGCCACCTCGGTTTGGGCGTTCGAAGCGTGCTTCGATCTCGATGAAGACTTTTTCTTCCTTCTTGGTGCGTGCCTTTGGGGCCGACTTAGTCTAGGGAAAGATTAGGTACCGCTGAAATGAAGAGTGATAAAGAAATGCACCTTTCCAGTAAAGTACTCCGCCTCCTCACCCTTTTTCAATGGGGCTGCGCCGTTGAAGAGATCGTCCTCAACACCCTCGTTGGGCTTCCTCACCTCCAACTTGGGGACGAGGGCGTTTTCATTCTCGCGCTGCTGGGCAAGGTATTGGTCAAGGGTGAGAGTGTTGTCTTCCTCCTCCTCCTTGTCGCCGCGCCTCTCACGTTTGTCTCCTAATTTTTCAGCACCGTCTGCTGGTGTGGCATCGTCTGCGGCGGGCGGGGCACCCCAAGCATCGTCAGCAGCAGCACCTTCACCACCGGTGGGATTAGCCCAGTCATTAAGTCCGCCAGAGTTGGCGTTCTCAACAGCCGCGTCGATAGTAGCGGCTTCCTCTGTCTTGCGCTCGGCTTCGCCGTCGTCGCCGCCCCAAGAATTGTGGACTTTTTTGTCAGAGTCGCTGTTAGGAATATGAGGGGAGAAAATAGATGGAAAGGGGGAGGGACTCACGTCTTGCCTGTTTGGCTGTGCTTGTCGAATGGACGACCGCGACCGCGACCACGGCCTCTACCACGGCTATCTCTGCCGCCTTCCCTTCTCTCACCGTCGGCTGTTGATAAGTCAGATGGGAGTTAAGAAGGAAGTGAATTAGACTGACTTCGCCTAGGCTGCTTTCCTTCGGGAGCAGGCTGGTCTTCAGTAGGGGTAGAGGGGGTGGGGGCAGCACCGCCACGCTGGTAGTAGCGTCCACCACGAGATGCGGGGCCTCCGCGACCGCGACCACGTGTAGGTTGTGATTGAGGAGCAGCAGCGGGTGCTGGTTGAGTCGGGGGAGGGGTGGATGGGCGGGAGGGGTCCTCTGTTTATTTAAGGTGATGATGAGAAGGGAGATGTTAGTGAGTTGTGTGATAAGTAGAATATTGAAGTTGTTCACCGTCCAAGAGAGCAAATGGGTTTCTTGTGGCCACCGACATTGTGGCCGGTTTTTGATGAACAGTCAGTGGGGGCGATGTGATTGACGGCGAGAAGGGAACCACAAGAGTGTTTGAGATTGAGTTTAGGGGACCCCGTAAAGTCTACTGGGGTCTTTGTAAGCCACAAAGAACCGGCTGTACAGTTCCTGCCACGTGAGAAGTATAAAAGGGCTTTTCAGCTCTTTCTTGAAGACTTAACGCTTATAACCAACAGGTCGGTCGTTCTTGTTCTCGTCGTCGTCGTCGTCGCTCCTAACATTATTTTGATAGCCTGCAAAAGCATCTCGACGAGTTCTACGCTCCTTTATTGGATTGTGTTGAACCAGGACCTTGAGACCGTCATTATCGGGCTGGAGAATGAAGAAAAATAGTGATGGGACTTGGGTGCGGTGCGTTCGTAGTGGAGACTGTTCTCGGTCGCCGTTTGGACGGGTCGCAATGTCTCGTTGTACAATGTTGATGTTATCTGTTCTACTCTCGGATCATAACAAATCCAGGGTTGTGTGTGTGTGATCGATAGTTTCTTAATAACAAATCTGTTTACTTTGATAACCTCTTGTCTCACGGGACTCAACTCCCTTTCTCAATCCCATGACTCCTCGACGAATGGACATATCCGCCCTCCTCTGCGGCGACGGCGACGACGACGACCCCAGCAACAACATCAGCAACAATAATAACGACCCCAACTCTCCACTCATCACTGATCCAGTCATCCTAGCGCCTCATCTCCGTGGTAAACACGCACGACTCATGCTGCCCACCACACCTACCGGTTCAATTCCATCTAACCATAATTACATACTCGGCCCACGCGACGTCCCTCTTTCTTCTTCTCCAACGACAAAGACGTCCCCGACGACTGAATCCATGGCCGACCCCGCTCACCACAGACCCCGCACTATCGATGCCCTCATTCACCATCCCCCTCCTCCCGCCCTCTCCCCTAGAGTACCACGTCCTTCTTCTTCTTCGTCCGTAAATGCTCTCCTCAATCCTCACCCTGTTCGTTCATCTTCCTCCTCCTCTCCTTTCGTCTGTCTTTTCTCTCCTTGCCATCGTTATCATACTTATTCACTCTAAACACAGGCATATTCACCGTATTCCCAACACTCTCCCGCACCCTCCCCATTTTACCCCTCCATGTCCCATGTCCCTCCTCGTACCGGCCTAGACGCCCTTGTACATGCAGCCTCCGAAGAGCGTAGGCGTATCAGTGCTGGTTCCTCAGTCAGCGATGCAACCAGTCCAGTTGCCGACCGCAGTTTCGCTGACAACCACGAACGGCACCTTGAACGCCCCAAACCCCGCCCTTATCCCTTTTCTTATACCCCACCATCCATCACATCCCATCACTCCCTCCCACACACAGATGACTCCCCACGCCCACACAAGAGAATTCGAGGGTCCCACACTCCCTCTCCTCCTCTCGAAAATATCCACACCCAGTATCAACACCAGCCTTCCGTCCGTTCAGCACCCTCCGTCCTCATCAGTCCAACAGCCAGCGCTCTCAGCTCCAGTCTGACAGGCCCAGGAGTTCCACATCTATCCTCTCCCGCCAACATACCCTTATTGGGGCCTGGAATAACTCCCCCTCACTACCAGCCTGCCCCATCAATCTCTGTCCATCGATCTCCCATCTTACCCGCTCACCACTCCCCTGTCGCCACAAACCGAATGTCCCCCATTGTCTACGTTCCAATCCGCTCTGATCGAGACGTCCCACGTTTGGCCAGGGCCGTGTGGGATGAGGAAGAGGTTGATGATGTCAGAAGGCGAGAGAGGGACGATGTACTGCGCACACGTGAGCGAGAGCAGCGCGAGGAGTACGACCTCCGTCAACGCATGCATGATCCTGCCCTGGACCACCGCGAAGACTACGACCAAAGGCACAGACAAGACCTCGAACTCCGCCAGCGCCAGGAATCAGACCTCCGCCAACGCCAAGAACTCGATCTGCACCAGCGCCAGGAACTTGAGCTCCGTCAGCGTCACCGAGATGTCCCCGATTTCACACTGCTCAGACGGCGCGAGCCTCAGGCACAGGAAGAGGCTGCATCGCGGCAAGTGGAGGAGGATGTCCCACGTCAGAAACGGGACAGGTCATCGCATCGCCAGTCTTTGCATCAGCCCAATCGTGATCACCGCTCGCGCGATCCCCTCCTCCACCCGGACGATATCGACCCTCGGTATCGCGAGCGGTTGATGAGACAGCGCGACCAAGAGTTGCTTCGCCAGCAAGAGCCCGAGCATGTGCGACGCCAGGATGTCGAGCGTGAGCTGCAGCGCCAAGAGATGGAGCGTCGGCAGGGCGAGGAACTACTTCTGCAGCAAGAGGAGGCTGCTGCACGACAGATGGAGATGCGGGTTCGCCAGACAGAGCTTCGTCAAGTGGAGCAGCGCCGCCGGGAGGAGATGGCGTTGAGGCAGAAGGTAGAAATGGAGGCAGAGGCGAGAAGGCGCGAAGAGGAGGAAGCCCTACGTCTTCGTGCGGAGGCGGAGGCGGAGCAGCGTCAGCGGGAAGAACTTGCCCGCAAGCGGCTGGAGGAGGAAATTGAGAACCGACGCCGTGAAGAAGAGCTTGAGAAGCGGAGGGTGGCAGAGGCGCTTGAGCGTCGACGACTGGAAGAAGAGGCTGAGCGTCGACGGCGGGATGAGGAAGTTGAGCGTCGACGACGGGAGGAGGAAGTTGAGCGCCGACGACGAGAGGAGGAGATAGAGCGCCGACGCCAGGAGGAAGATGCCCAGCGGTTACGTGCTGCCGAGGCTGAGATCCGCCAACATGCAGAAGCCGAGCGTCAACGCCTTGAACGCGAACAGCGCCGCCGGGAAGAAGAACGGAAGCGCCAGGAAGAAGAACAGCAGCGCCAAGAAAAGCTGAAGCAGATTCAGCAGGAGATGAAGTTGCATCGTCAGCGGGAGGAGGCATTGCTCGAGGCACGCAAGCTACGGGAGGAGGAAGATCGCCAGCGTAAGCAACGCGAACAGGCCGAGAGAAAAGAGCGAGAAGAACTTGAGCGCAAGCGTCTCGAGGAGGCTGAGCAACAAGTGCAGCGAGAGGAAGCTGAACGCAAGCAGCAGGAAGAAACCGAGCGTCGTCGTGCAGAGCTCGAACGCAAGCAATTGGAAGAAGCTGAAAGCCAGCAGCGAGAAGCAGCCGAGAGATTGCGACTGGCCGAAGAAGCTGAACGTAAGCAACAGGAAGAGCTTGAACGCCAACGCCTCGTGGAAGAGCAGCGCCAACGTGAGGAACTCCAGTGGAAACAACGCGAAGAAACCTTGCGACGACAACAGGAAGAGCTCGCACTTCAACAACAGCAGGAACTCGAGCGGCGGCAGCAGCTTGAGCAGATGCAATTAGACAAGCTCCAGCAGGATGCAGATCCTGACCTGGGTCAAGATGCTGATGCAGAATTGAATGCAGACCACGATCACGAGCTCCATCGGGACTCACCGCACTCACAACCACCTCATGACGTCCCAATGCCACCTGCTTCCCCTTCACCAGCTGTCCAAGAACCGCCTTCGGAACGCGCCGATTCCACAGAGAGCAACTTGCTCCCAATGCAGGATTCCCCGCCGCTTTCGCACTCCCCAGATGTGACAAGTAAGGTGGAAGAGCAGGAGATGCGTGTGCCTTCGCCCGCGCACGCCACTCCCCCCACCGCCACCACGTCACCACCGACCGCCACCCATCCACCTTCCTCTCGAGAGTCTCCTGCTCGTCATTCCCCAGTCTGTCAGTCTCCGCCACACAAGCCTGAGCCCTCTCCTATGGATGTGGACGAAGAGCTTTTGAGTCTTCTTGAAGAACGCTCTACCTCACATCCGAAAGCCCCGCAGTCAAAACCTAAACGGTCGCCTTCTCCGCAGCGCCTATCTCCTCCAGATGAAGAAGTTATACCTCCTCCCCCCGCTGCGCCTGCGCCTGCAAAAAAGAAGGCGGAGCCAGCCAAGACTGGGAAGAAGAAAGTGGCAACTGCTCATAAGGTGATATTATATCCTGTTCTGCGATTCTCAGAAGATTGACTGATTTTATTTTTCGTGTGATAGCCCGCCCCGAAACCCAAGCCTCCACCAAAACCGCGCACGAAACCTCCTCCCAAGGCGAAAGCCAAGGAACCTACACCGAAAGATGTACTCAAGAACAGTCTCTTTGCGAAACATGCTGCTGCTTCACGGTCACGCTCGGCGTCTGTCATGCCTGTGGACACGAAGGAGGAGCCTGACGATGAGGAGGACAGTGACAGGGAAGACGATAAGCTGTATTGCGTATGCAAGACACGATATGATGAAGATCGAGTGATGATTGCATGCGATCGGTGTGTGTCTAGTATGTCTTTCTTCAATGGTGACGCTCATGGATGTGGTGTAGGTGCGACGAGTGGTATCATACGCAGTGCGTCAACATGCCCGATCTAGAGGTCGACCTTGTCGATCAGTTCATCTGCCCGTTGTGCATACAGAGTACGTCATTCGTTACGCGTCGAGATGATTGAGATTTAGACGCGTTTTTTCAGGTAATTCTCAGTTGAACCTTCAGACGACGTATAAGCGTCGCTGCTTCTTCGGGTTGAGGCATACGGACCCATCGTCGCCCAATGCTTGCCACAAGCCATCTCGAGGTGCTTTCTCCAAGTACTGCTCCGACGAATGTGGTGTCAAGTATATGCAAATGAGTATTTCGCAGTGGGAACGCAATGGCGGGAAACGAGACCGGCTCTGGGAAACTTGCAAGAACGCGGAGAAACGTGGGGGGGTTGTCGTGTGCGCGGACGCAAAGACGGAGACCGACGGAAAGCCATCCGCACAGAAGCGCAAATCGGACCGTGAAGTTACATGCTTGAATGCACGTCTCCAGAATGTGGTGAGGGAGCGCGAGATGATGAAGCGTGAGATGGATATGGTCGTGTGGAGGGAGAGGCTTGTCGAACTTGCGTCTGAGCGAGCGGAAAGGGTGGATGAGTGTGGGTGGGATCAGAGGCTTTGTTTTGGCGAGGAGGAGTGGGTTGATTTTGGTGCAGAGGTGTTGGAAAGCTATGAGGAGAAAGTGAAAGATGAAGCGATGGAGGATGCCATGCAGGTAGACGGCGTCACCACGAGTCATGGGGAGTGGTGGTGTACGGGGAAGAAAAAGTGTGAGCGGCACGCGGGGTGAGCATTGACTTAATGCATTTTGATTTGGTGGGGCTGACTTTTTTTGACTCAGATGGCAGAAACTACGTGCTGCAGAGGTTTCTTTTGACAAAGAAACGAAAGAGACTATTCTCTCTAACCTCACCACTCGTGAACGTGAAATACGGAAAGGAATCGAAGACATATTATATCCACAATCATCAAATACCTCTCAGGCACCGCCCAAACTCTCACCTGTAGATGCGCCGTTTAATGGCTCTAGCAAACCTCGGATTAACGGGGAGGCTGCAGAAAAAGGGAAAAAGAAGAAGTCGTAATTAAACGTCACTGTATTTCTAGGACATTTTTCTTGTCGCTTTCAAACGGTTTTGACCTGCTGTTTTCGCTTTCCCTTTCTTGATTCTTTGGTCGTGTTTCGTCTCTTCTTGTAGCCCTGGCGTTTACTTAGTGATATCGCACATATACATATGCTAGATGGACTCGGTAAATCAATATGCCCGTAGGCCCTACGCACGTTGAATGAATAAACAGTAGGATAGTCCATCAATAGCCATCGCCCTCGCCGCCCTCCTTGCAGAACCCTTTCTGCTCATACAAGACTTTGGACTTGATATCCTCTCGTGCCTTCTTATTTGCGATATCCCTCCTGTGATATGGGTCGAGAACGGAATAATCGACTTGTTGTAGTGGCACATCATCCTCCTGATCGAGATCCTGCGAGAGACATCAACGTAAATGCATATCCTGCTCAATCAAGTACGTACAATTTCGCCAAGCAACACGACGTTTTCTCCTCGTATGAGAAAGAGGCCGTGCCAGTGTTCTGCGAATGCTTTACCGTGATATATTCGCTCGACGGTATCTTCGAGGACGAGGTTAGCTGAAGAGGGGGTGTGACTGTCAGGGCACGACCGAAAGCTGTTAGAAAGACTCACCGAACTGATCATAAGAGCGTAGTACGCCGTGTAGCTTTCGCCCGTCTCTGAGGACGACCAACATCTTTCCTGGGGACGGGCGAAAGAGTGCATATAAACGGGGGGTAAAGTGATTATGGAGTTGCTCAGGTCGAATGGTGGGGTGCAGTTGACTGGGTAGACGTACTGTCCACGCAATCTACCAGTGATCCCGATGTCGTGAATGGGATTAGAGAATCCATGCAGGTAGAAATGCTGCTCCTAGGCAGCGTTTATTAGTATTGTAAAGATGTTAAGGATCCCGGAGGAAGAATTCAAAGTTCAAAAGATTTCTTTGTCCAAGTGGTTGAATATCTTTGCGGAATAATGATGTTTTGGTTCCTTGTTGAATGGAAGCTGATATGGCCGAGTCGTTAAGGCGAGTGATTTGAATTCACATCATCACTTGGGCGTTGCCCGCGTAGGTTCAAATCCTGCTGTCAGCGAATTTTTATTACATTTTCTTTTCTTCTTCGGTTGAGTGACTAGTAACTGTAATGTTTAGGCTATGATCATCATTGACAAGTACCCCCACATACC
>PVYP01006078.1:3726-20226 GCA_002995295.1 Rhizopogon vulgaris
TGAAGCTCTTGTAGAGTGAACGTAACCTCTTGCTCCACTAGACCGTGCACGCGGATGGTCCACTTAGCGGCCTTTTCGTGGTTGACCTGTGGCACTGCACCGTGATTCCTCACAAAGTGCAAATGGGCTGGAGTCAAAAATCCCTGTGAAGAGTGTTCCCGTGCAACGTCACTGATGACAAAAGATACCTACAGCCTCAAATAGAACGCCGAGCCGCGCTTCGGAGTTAAACGGATGTTTTCCGGTCAATCGCACCAGTCCCGGATTCTGAATGTAAATCTCGTCAACGATCACGTAGATGCCATCAAATTGCTGCCCATACACGATTGACCCAGTTATCTGGTGTCTCAATATCCTAGCGGATGCGGACGTTAGTTTAACACTGCAGGGACTAGGCTCAAGTGCGACCTGCTCAGCTACTTCTGTTGGGGTAGCGTTGTTTGGTAGCTGTGGAAGGTATTGGGGAAGTTCGGGACCATTCCTTTCAGGCTGGTCCAGAGATGCAGGAAAGAACGGCATAGGCAGGCTATGCTGAACTTTCTGGTATTTGGGATCTATGGAGCTTCTCGAGGACGAAGAAGCAGAAAGGTGAGTGGGAGGGGTGGTAGCGATAAAATTGAATGCGCCAGATGAGCTGTCGGTTTCGAAAGGTGAACTCGAAGTCCTCGACATTTGTTGGGCCCGGTGCTCGGTGACGATCATGTTGTTCTCGTTGCCAGCAATCTCCAGAGAGTACTAGTAGTAAAAGGGGAACCTCTGAGATATAGCCGTAGCAGCCATGCCCCCCTCACTTTAATCATTTTAATAATAACCCCTAGTTGTCTCGTGGTAGACATGCCATCATGATGCTGGTCAAAACGTACGGCAGGTAGCCTAGACTCTGCCTTGTGATTGGGCCACGCCGTACACGATCCAATTGCGGATTGAGGAGGTGTACGGGGTCCTTGCTGTCCAACATCCTTATCGCACTTGAAACAACTTTGGTCGTACGTAGTCTCGAACACATCACGCGATTGACGGAAATAATGGCGACATCCAAAATTCTGTCCCGGAGTAAGATGGAGTCCGGGTCCCACGGCTGAGCATTGATTTTTAGATGCCAAGATACATTTAATTATGTACCGTATTTACGCGACACACTGTCAGTTAACCTCAGAAGAAGCGCATCAAGTCACCCTGACTCCACCTTGTCTAAATTACCATTGAGGTACACAGATCAAAGAGAGGAGGAGATTCACCCCCTGAGTCATGCGGCTCAGCACTGATCACATAAGATGGACAAGCCTTTTACTTACAATTGCAATGACACCGGAGATCCAAAATGCCTTGCCGGCAGGAGATGGTTGAAACCGGAAGATAATCGCGAACAGTATCCCTCCGAGATTGCCCATAGCGCCTACAATTCCGCTCTAGACATGTATGGTCAGTATGAATGTTTATAATCACCAAGTGCTGAAATGCTGACCATAAATCCGTTGGAGTCTTGTGATAGAAAAGAGTTAGTCTTTATGAGAATCAGTACTGATATGTGGAATACTCGCTGGGGTTGCAATGTGGGACAAGGGCGAAGTTGACTCCATTAGCGACCTCGTTGAAGATGGCGAGAATGACAAAAATCACAATGATAACCGCCACTAGTAGTTGCCGTCAGACCATCTGTGATTGAATCATGGTTCAATGCTCACATGATGGGTGAGAGTGGTTGTCAATGTAAAGGCCAAGGCCAAGAGACAGAAGCCCTTGAGCGACTCCACAGGCAATTGTGAGGTACTTCTTGCCAGGTACCTGCAGGATGCTCTTCAGACCAGACTACAAGTGTAATACCAATGTCACTTACACCATATCGGACGTATATGAGGTCTCCGAAATATCCGCCTGTGACGATATAGAGAAGCTTAGCTCAATATAAAGAGATGACTAACCCAACGGCCGCGAGAACACATTAAGGAGACCATAGATACCCGCAATCTGATGAAATTCGTCAGTAAATAGAACATTGTGACACTAGAGGAGATTCACATAACCGGCTTTGGTCTGCCCGAAAGTGGAAGATTTGAGTAGCGTGTACAGGACATTAGCCAAGTTAGCATCAATAGCAAGCTCGTAGCCGAAAGTAGTTGCATAAGCCAACGCAGGAAGCCAAGTCAACGGGTTTACGATGACTTGGTGTGCGATGTCCAGTGTCAGTGGCTTGTTGACAGCAGTGTCCAACTCCGAAACTATATCTATTACTGAGCGAGCAAATTCAAGGAAAGAGATAAGCACTGACTCTTCTCGGTCACAGCAGTGATGGTGGTCTGAACGTCGTTTTTATCCCCTTTCTCGATATCGTCTTGATCGTCTGAAGCGGAAAGTGCAGCCGCGACAGCCTTGTGGCGATCGCTCCATTTTCCCGCAGGGTGGTCGGTGCCAAAAATCAGAGTGGCAGCAGCAACAGAAAGGAGGATAGGCACGGGTACGATTGCGAATGCCGCGCGCCAGGCGACATGCGGGGTCAAGCCATCAGCAAGTAGCTGATTGAACAGAGCAATCATGATAATAAACGTGAAGCCGCCTCCTGCGTTGCCCCAGCCTCCGCCCAGTGCATTTGCTATGGATTCAACTACATCAGAATGTCCAGCATCAGGTTTGAAAATGAGTTTCACCTGAACCAACGACATTTTTATCAAAGAAGGCGGTATTCCAGGCTTGACAAGAGACAAATGTGCCGCCAAGAATTCCAATGAAGAAACGGACGATATAGAGACCATTCACGGTTGACACGGTTCCAGCAAGGCCAGAAGGGATCGCCCCAATGATGAGAATACTAGCCATCACTTTGCGCGGCCCATATCCTGTAATATGAATGTGATAAGATAAATGAAGGGGGAGAGTCTCGCGGAAGATATTCTCACGATCGACGAGCGGACCGGATATAACTCGTACAATAAGGGTTGCGCACAGTGACACAATATTAGAATTTCCTGAACAGGGGTAAAAGTCTAGCGGACGCCGCCTTCGCTCGGAGAGGTTCGAACATACCAACTTCCGCAGCCGTTAGCTTCAAGTCGGTTTTGATGACATCTGGGATGAGAGGGGCGAATGCAAACCAAGATAAACTGTTTCAGAGCACATTCAACAACTAATAACGTGCACGAAACGCTAAACCAATTTACAATGCAACAAAAAACCCAAGCCACGATCTGCGGCATAGCCACGAGTCAGAGGTGACTATGGAAACACTGTCTGGGGACGTACAGATGGAAATTGTGGGAGTACTGATTGCCCAACGAGAAAATAGGAATAGTAGAGCATTTCTTGTTTGTAGGGTTGATCACTGGGTGGCGCAAGCCATACCAAGTACTGACGCCAGAGTGATGCCGTGTCGCAGAAACCATGAGTCAGAAGTAACTGTTGTCAAAGACAGTAGCACAAATTGCAAGCCCTTATGTATCTTGAACAGCGCAATGCTGGCCTGGGATTTCGACCCTAGTTACAGACTCGAAGACTCGATCCTCTGGCCTCAGGCTTATCATAATGCAGTACTTCCACTAGCAGTGACTCACCCTGAATTCCACATGCATTGAAACCGGAAAATGCCAGAGATAAGAATAAAAATGCCGATCAAGTTGTGGTGCCTTGCCAAGGATCGAAAAAGACGGTAGTCTTGGGCATATATGCAGGGTGACCCTGTTGCGCAAGGAGTCGCCCAGGAATACACCTATACGCGCTAAAAAACCTCTGTCGAAACTATACTTGTTGGTATGTGTGGTGTTGAATTTCCCACGTTCTTCTAAGTACGAGTGTGCAGGGAACCTGTTGCAAGATAACGCGTAGTGTACTGAAATTGTTGAGACTCTACGCCTATAATACAAGAGCCCCCAAGCTCTGTTCCCGCGGGACCAAAAGGGATGACTAGGTTCGATTTCGAATTCGCCTGCAAAATGCGCGTACTATAAACTTTCCCACCTAACGCTGCCGTTTTTACTCTCCGCTAGCAGCGATACGTCATACAGAACGAGTTGAAATTTCTCGACATTAATTTAAGAGTTGTCCTACACAGACTGCATGGCGCTGAATTCTAGTAGGCACTGCCGAATTCTAGTGTATATGTATGTCAAAGATATGCTATGCACTATGTAGGTATAATATATGATATGCGGCTGCAGGAAAGATTATTGGGGCGCCGAGAAGTATGCAGGTTGAAATCCAGATGGTATTAGTACTGTTTAAATGTGGATTAAATGAAATATTAAATGAGTTTCGAGTCGTGTCAGTAGGGTATGGCAACAGGTAACCGTTGGAATGTGCACCAAAGGCATTTTGTGATGACGAAGTTGGGAGAATATTGCGAGGGGTTGAAGATGGGCACAGTGCTGGAAGTGGCGATCGTGAGACTGGAAGCTAAATCAAATTTTATTAGATCCCAAGTCCGCAATTGTAATTTGAAATTGGTGGTGGCAAGGGGTGCGAACGTGAAAGGATTAACTGGCCGGCAATGCTGCCTCTTTCGCAAGCGTATACGGTATACCTCTTGGAGAATGTCAAGGAACTCCCCGCTGGCCCATCAGAAGACCCTGGGCCTTGGAGTGTAGTGATTCTGGCGTGATGACCATGGTTCTGATATCATTCGGGTCGTGTTACAGAGGCCGAGCCTAGACTACAAGTCAACTGTCCTAAATCTCCGTGGCTAAGTTTACTGCCTTCAAGAACCGAATTCTCAGCTCCCAAGAGCACTGACACTTACCCATAGGCCTAAGATGGCCTCCCCGGAAACGCCAGTCATACACCATGATGCTTCCGTGGATCAGGACGTACCAAAGACGATTTTCATCGTCGGTTTAGGGATGGTGGGGATAGGTCAGTTAGAACGAGAGATGTAAAATGATACTGGCCTCGGGCGTTACTTACACTCGTTATATAAAGCATTCATAGAGAAGATGCTCACCTTGGATGAAGCCAAACGGTATCGCCTAGTAACCTGCGGTGAAGGTAAGAAAATCTCACGTCCGAACACCGCGATACTTGTCTTTTAGAATGACATATTAGAACTCAACTGATCTATCACTTGTTAGAGACACATCTGGCGTACAATCGTGTCGCCCTCACCGACTATTTTCAACATCGCTCTGTTGAAAAACTCTACTTGAACCAAGGTGACCTATTTGATCGAATATTCATGACTTTACTTACCACTGACTCTTTTCCCACTGTCTACTTCCAACAGTTGAGTGGTACGCTCAACAAGATCCAGCGCGATTTCTTTTCCACACCGGAGAACAGGCAACCTCACTAGATACCGCCACTCATTCCGTCACAACCAGCAAGGGTCGCAGCATAAGTTATGATTATTGCGTTCTTGCTACAGGCTCCAAAAGCACTCTCCCACCATATATTTCCACAGAGAAAGCTGAGCGGGCCCGAGGTGTATTTGTTTATCGAAATATCTCCGATCTCGACAAGATATTATCCTATTCTGAGGAGGCACACGTGAAAGGTGGTTGTGTGCGTCTTACCCGTCAAAACGTGCCTGTACGTTGGAATTTAATTTTCACACTTAGGCTGTTGTCGTGGGAGGTGGTCTCCTCGGACTGGAGGCCGCAAAAGCGGTCTTTGACCTGTAAGTGAATCCTGCAGATATGACGCTCATGTTCTGCTCACTAAAAATTCATGATAAAAGCGAGGCAATTTCAGAAGTCGTGATTATCAACCGTCAAGCCTTCCCGCTGTCGCGTCAACTAGATGACGAAGGTGGTGAAATTGTCCTTCGTCGTATTGAAGCCATGGGTGTGCGGGTCCTCACTAGGACCTCTGTTAAGGATATCACAGTCACTTCAGATGGTGTTTTGACTGGTCTTATCTTGTCAGATGACCAACATCTTAAGGCAGAGATAGTCATCTATGCTATTGGTATCAGTCCTCGAGACGACTTGGCCCGCCAGGCGGGCTTGAAGTGTTTTGAGAAGGGAGGTATAGTTGTCAATGACTTGCTGCAGACCAGCGCTCAAGACGTCTACGCTATCGGCGAGTGCGCAAGCTGGAAGGGCAATACTTACGGTCTTATTGCACCTGGGGGTGAGCGCATCCGGCGTTTTTCTGCCGATGACTACTGATGCTGTCACTAGTTGAGATGGCCGATATCCTATCGTTTAATTTCACTCAAGTTGAGACTGGCGTTGGCGGATTCAAACCAAGACAGATGGTGGGTGTTTTTTAAATTTGTCTGTACCATCACCTATTCACCATTATGAATTCGCTAGAACATGCCTGACCTTTCAACGAAGCTGAAACTGATGGGAGTCGATGTAAGTTATTGTACTCTGCACTTCTCACTACTTTACATTACCTATCTAAGGTTGCCTCCTTCGGTGACTATTTTGCCGACAAACGCAGTGCACGGGGTGTCATCACCAGTAAGGTGGCACTTCTAGAGCCGTTGATTGGAGACAAAACAGAAAAGGCGATCCACGCAACAACTACTGCACGGGAGTTAAACTCTTCGGAAATTACCATGAAGGAAGGAGAAGTTGCAATCAACACTGTCACTGCAGAGAAGAAGCATGGAAGACGCCCGGCCGCAGCTGATGGTCCTATTGAGTGCTTAACCTATCGTGATCCCTTCTCGTATGTCTATAAGAAGTGAGTCTAGAAGACAAAAGTTGGTTGTCAATCACTCACAGAATTATAGGTACATTTTCACCGCCGACGGCAAGTATCTGTTGGGTGGCATGATGGTCGGCGACACATTCGACTATGTCAAGCTTGTGTCTTTAGTCAAGAAGAAGGTGCGCTTTACAGACATTGCTTCCCTGACAGTCCATTGATGCGAATAGGTAGAAAGCGCTAGAGGATCCACCATCCAAGTTCATCGTCGGATCAGATTCTAAAGGCGAGGATAATGGTGCTGACCTCGACGATGATACTCAGGTCTGCAGCTGCCACGTAAGTATCTTCTTTTCTGCAGTACAAGCTCACCTATCATATTGTTTGCAGAATGTCACAAAGGGTGCCATTGGCGAGTGCGTGAAAGCGGGTATCAGCACCCTGCCCGACCTCAAGGCTAAAACAAAAGCCGGCACTGGATGCGGTGGATGCATACCTTTGATCACGAACATATTCAAGGTATCCCATGTTACCTCTTCATCGCAAACACCGCCGGTAACACGAAACCTTATAGGCAGAAATGAAGAAAGCGGGACATGCTGTGTCCAATAACCTTTGTCCCCACTTTGCTATGACCCGACAGGAGCTTTTTAGCGTCGTAAAGTGTGTCTACACATGAATCCCAAGGATTCTGATTCTGATTTTGCGCTAGGATACGGAAGTTGAAAACATTCCCGGAGATCATGGAGGCTGCAGGTGTGAAAAAAGATTCACTCGGATGCGAGATATGCAAGCCAGTCATTGGTGAGGAGTCATGTAGCATTTATCTAAGCACTACTCAGCTTTCCCAGGTTCCATCTTGTCGTCATTGTATAACGAGCTCGTGGTCGCACCTGTCCACCACGCCAACCAAGATACCAATGACAAGTACCTCGCTAACATACAAAGAAATGGTGAATTGTTCCGACATTCAACCACGTAGAGCCACTCATCAAATAAATCCTTCTGATCAGGTACATTCTCTGTCGTTCCTCGAGTTGCTGGAGGAGAAGTAAGTGTAATTCTTTCTCTCTTAGGAGTCAAGGTTCACCCGTGACGCGTAGATTACGCCGGATAAACTCATTGTTCTTGGACAAGTCGCAAAAAAATGTGGGTATCGTTACCGGCTATGTTCCATACACTCACACTATACTGCTAGACAACTTGTACACCAAGATCACCGGAGGGTCAGTAATCAGATTATCCAAGTGTCACGTTCGCAAGACTGAGAATTGCGGTATCAGACAGCGCATCGACCTCTTCGGGGCTCAGAAGCAAGACCTCCCAGATATTTGGGGAGAACTCGTTGCTGCAGGATTCGAAAGTGGACATGCTTATGGTGCTGTCGAACCGGATAGCTAATTCAAGTTTGCGTCATGTTGACCATGCACGATTTAGGGAAGGCCTTGCGGACTGTGAAGTCTTGCGTAGGCACCACATGGTGCCGCTACGGAATTGGCGATTCTGTCGGAAGTACGTGCGCCTGTGTATTTCCAGCCCTATTGACTAAATGACATGTACAGTGGCAATCCACCTTGAAGAACGGTACAAGGGCATCCGCTCGCCTCACAAGATTAAAGGTGGTGTAAGTGGTTGCGTTCGAGAGTGTGCCGAAGCACAGTCCAAGGACTTCGGTTTGATTGCAACTGACAAAGGGTGGAACAGTACGTACTCGCTACTACACGGTAAACTTTCAGACTTATATTTATTTCAGTTTTCCTCGCTGGCAACGGTGGATCAAACCCAAGACATGCAACGCTATTTGCCAAAGATGTACCCCCATCAATGGTTGTCCGCATTCTCGATCGTTTCCTCATGTATTATATCCATACTGCTGACAAGCTCATGCGAACTGCGAGATGGGTAGAACAATTTGACGGTGGTATGGAGGTCTGTCTCATCGAGCCCTCGCCTAATATTTGCCGCGTTTATCAGTTTTATTTATGCAGCGACTCAAGAAGATTCTTCTTGATGACGAGCTTAGCATCTGCGTGGATCTGGAGAGGGAAATGGCTGAGCTTGTCGGTACTTATGCTGACGAATGGAAGGCTGTGGTCGATGATCCTGCGAGGAAACGTCAGTTCCGACAATTCGTCAACACTGTCAGTGGATACCCATGTTTGAGTAGCGCATGAGGCAGTGCTGATGTTCGTTTACAGGATGAACATCGTCTTCAAACAGAAGTTATCAAGGAGCGAGGGCAGGAGCGTCCAGCAGACTGGCCAAAACAATCTCTTCCCGCCAAACTTCACGAATCAGTCATTGTTACACCCAAATCTGAGTGGGAGTGGAGAAAGTTGGCCACTGTCAAGGATCTAATTCCGAATAATGACGCTACAACGTGGGTTCCCGCACATCTTAATCCGCTACTTTGTCTAATGAGTTCTCGGCCAGGTCTGCCGCCGTCAAGTACGGTGACTCGCAGTTGGCTATATTTCATATTCCTAGACGTGGCTACTTTGCCACGCAACAGGTCCAGTTCATTTTGCTCCCCTCCTGATCCTATTTTTAGATTATTTTTGCAGATGTGCCCTCACAAGCGGGCTTTCGTACTTGATCATGGTATTGTTGGCGATGACCTAGACGGCAATCTTTACGTCTCCTGTCAGTGCTATGTTTGAAGCGTTTTTCTGCTGGTTTGATGCATCTAAATTTCTCTAGGCCCTCTGCACAAACGGAACTTCCGCCTGACAGACGGCAAATGTCTGAACGACGAAGATTTTTCCATCATTCCGTTCGACGTGAAACAAGAAGGCGATAACCTGCTTGTGCTCCTCCCGGATTCAGATAAGTTGGATGCAGCCATTGGAACAAGTAATTGGATGGTCAAACAAGCTTCGGCTGAGCTTGCTTCGCGTGGTGGTGGAGAAGGGATCGAAATTGCCGGTGTCGGAGTCAGTCTACCTGAGAGCGGGTCTGCATGCTCTGGAGGAGGAAGTTCGTGTAGCGGTGGGAATGCATCGCTGGATTGGTGATTCATAAGGCAAAATGATGTATTTTTTCAACATCCTTTGGTGTGATTTATATTCCAATTTGCAGTGTCCGCACAATGTTCGGGATGACTACATGTTAGTTCGTCGTTAAAATTATTGCCATTGAGATTGGCATCGAATGACTAGTGACTGAATATTCATGAACGCATCTGACACTATCTCCTCCCATTTGTCTCTTGGCATCACTGTCACATTAAGGCTAGGACTTGAGATCGACACAAGATAGAAACGGTTGTGAGGTGACAGGCTTGGACTAGGAAATAAAGTGAAACTCAATCTTAGTTGGAAAGATTTCTAATAACTACGACAGGTGCGTACGTAGGAAATAAAGTGAAACTAGTGTGTAGCATCATTAAGTACATGGATGCAGATGTTGTAGTAAACATGCTCACCTCAATCTTAGTTGGAAAGATTGAGGAAAGACAATGTTGAAACGGAGAACGAAAACATAAGCGTGGACTAAGTGTGTATTGAGATGTAACTGAGATGCCGCTCTCCGCTGAACCAGGCTGTCATTCTTGGAGCACACATAGGTGCACAAGAGAAGGGTTCAGTGCGTCATGTATTTGCATACATCGAGGTGGAGGTGTTCTCCCACAACCCACAGAGCTGAGGTGTTTGAGAAGGGGACGGTGAAGGCAGAGGCAGAATTGAGAGAGGAGACATTCGGTGATCCGGGCAGCGGAGAACGCTGGCTGTCGTTGTTCTGGTCGGTGACCAGGCTGTGAATATCCTCACCTCCTTACGACTTAGAAACCATGACATTAGCTTGATTATCAGATAATTTCGGATGAAGTCCAGCCTCGGTGAATTCATATATAGACCGAGTTGGTCAACGCAGCTCTGACAGCTGCACTCGTTAGGGGTTCAAATTTCTGGAAGGTATTTCTGTGCAGACACGGGATAGCAAGATTCCGCCGATCAGTGATGGGGATGATTCGCACGAGCGGACCAACTGGTGTGACTGATACCCTGTTTCTTTCTGTGTTCATGCTCCCGCTGAGCCTAGAAGGGTGATCCCCGTCCTACGAGGATTTGCACTTGTGTGAAAATGACCACGATCCTCCCGGTTCTAAGCGGCACTGGAGGCGGAGTAATGATTAATGCTGAAGTACATAATATTTGTCACTTATATGTTAATCGTTTTTCCGATTACAAGCCACGCGAAGACACTGGCTGCCAATGGAGCTTTGAAATTCTTTGAAGGCGATGTTACGACATACACGGCACTATAGAATTAGTTGCATTGTAACAGCTTATATACTTTACCATAGCGCTTGAGCGGAGGCACCAACCCAACGGGAGGAGGTGACTGGGGGGATGCCCTATATCCGTCAATTCATTGAATGGGAAACAGCGAGCACTGGGACAAGCAGAGGAGGGATTACACGCTGAACGTCAGTTGACAAGTACCCGGGCCGCATTTTTACCGTCTCCCAATGACATGCAACAACGACAGGGTTCGCATTCACCCAGATGGTGGATTGGGTTCGGCAGCCCGCGAAGCTTACGTGGTGGTACAGCCTGAGAAGCGGGTCTTGGGCTCATCGGGCGTCATATCATGCTGTGGCAAGCGTGACGCATTGGTGTATCGCCATCTCAATGGCATGTTTTTCCTGCGTAGAGTAACGGGATAGCATCACTGAAGAGGACTCCGTGTTGCCAGTTTCAGATCCCCACAGAGGCATATTCACTGATCAGCAACAGTTATTGTCTGACGCGCAGAAACTTGCCAGTGATAATTCCATTAAACCTGCACAACCTGTAACGTTGTGAGCTAGGTGGTGGTTGGTGTTCATTCAAAAAGAAAGGGAGCTGAAACGTTGCTGACATAAGCACATACGTTTTCTTTGTTGTTCTCGACCTTGTCATTCGGTCGACTTCGACTATTCTGCCATTACACCCCCTTCCTCGATCTCCAAACGTCAGAGTCGCACACAAGATCAGATCCTAACATTTTCATCCACAATAAATGGCCACAACGAGCGATGCACAGGCGAAAGCGCCTCAAGACATCCGGAACGTTGTCCAGTTCCTTCGCAGCAGTAAATCCGGCATGAAGATACGTGTCGGTGCGCTCAACGGAAAACGCGTTGACTATTTCAAAGGTTCGTCATGTTTGCGATAGCCTTTCTATTCTCCTCTCTAACACACCCACCCAACCACCGCCAGGCAAATCCGCAGTGAAAGCACTCCTCTCGCCCGCCTACACCAAAATCAAAAACGCACCCAAAGTTACCACCGAAGAAGAGGCTCAAGCTCTCCTCCAATCATCCATCCAATACGCATTCTACCTCCGCGTCGACCGTGGGGCACAGACAGGCACCTCCTCCTCTCCCCGCCACGTCACCGTCAACCCCCAGCAGCAGTTCGCCCAAGACGCGTACTTTGTGTGGTTCTACGAAGGCTCGCAATGGACGACTTACGCAGGTGGCATGTTGATGGTGGCCCTCATGCTCGCGGCTGTGATGTTCCCGTTGTGGCCCCCGATCATGCGCTTGGGCGTGTGGTACCTCAGCGTCGCTATGTTGGGTTTGATCGGAGCGTTCTTTGGGCTCGCGATCGTAAGGCTGATATTCTACATCATCACCGTCGTCGTAGCGAGCCCTGGAATTTGGATCTTTCCGCAATTGTTCGCGGACGTTGGTATCGTGAGTCGTATTTTTTTTTCTGGTCTGAGTGTGTTTTACCTGACCTGTTTGCATCGCAGATCGAGTCGTTTATTCCCATGTGGGAGTGGGATATCCCGAAGAAGAAGTCGAAGAAGAAGAAAGGCAAGGCTCCCGCTGGTGCGAATCCTGAGGAGCAGCTTGCTAATAACGGCGGGGCTTTTATTGAGGAGGTCAATGACGAGTCACCCGAGATATCACGCCCAGGGAGTCGCTCTGCACGAGTCGAGGAGGTTCCTGATGAGGATTCATAACAGGATCGTTGCATGGTTGTAGGCCTTGTTTCGATGGAGGGATCGCATGGTGTTAGACTTTCTCCGCACTCAGCAGGTTTTTTTTAGACTACATATCACATTCATTCCCTCAGTTCACTGCATTATGACCATCCATATTCATGATTGGACTTCGTTACTCAGGTGAGAAAATGTTGTATTGGACGCCTTAACGGTTGTTTCCAGTGCTGAGTGCTCCATGAGATGTGCCGCAAAGGAAAAATGTCAAAACCAATATCTCAAAATGCCCAGATGTCTGACAGAACTACGCAATGAAATAGCATCATGCATGGCAAAACAGCAGAATAGCCATCATAGTACACGACACGGCGTGACATGCCCTGGAAGTAGTGTCCTGGGATAACCCAGCGTATAATGCATACCATACTCATATAGGTAGAACATGCATGACATACGAAGTGACAACGACGAACAACAAGGACCAAGACCAGTAATGGTTTGATCATGAACTGCTCACAGTTTGCCAAGGGCAGCAGATTTGGAGTCAAGACCAGCAGCCTTTGCGCGCTTGCGCATCATCTGAGTGGACTTGTTTCCACGGAGACCTCCACCCCAGTGACGGCGCTGTTCCTCGTACTTGTCAGTGCTGTAGATGTATGGATCAGCATCGAAGAGTAGAGGAGAAAAATGAACGGAATAACTCACAAGTTGGCCTTAGCGGCGCTGACAAGGGTGGCAAGCTCGCGCTGGTCCTCGCTCTTGACATCTTGAAGTGTGAGGATGGCGGCCGTCTTCTTGTGGACCACGGTGCCGAGACGGGCCTTGCCCTTGACGATGACGTAGGGGACACCCATCTTGCGGCAAAGAGCAGGAAGGAAGACAACTAACTCAATGGGGTCGACGTCGTGAGCGATGATAACGAGAGACGCCTTTTTTGCCTCAATGAGGGCAACGCAGTGGTTCAACCCGTACTTGACGTAAAGAGGCTTCTTGTCCTATGAATAATCCTGATCAAGATTAGTGTTCACAATATTTGTGCGTTGGACACAAACCTTAGCAGCCTCCTTTTCATCAGCGGCAGCTTTGGCAAGAGTCTCAAGACGCTCCTTCTTCTCGACCTTGGTCTCTGGGCGGTACTTGTTGAGGAGCTTGAAGAGCTGCGTAGCAGTGTTCTTGTCGAGAGTGTGAGAGAACTGGGCAATAGCGGGGGGAACCTTCAAGCGCTGAGAAAGGATAACCTTCTGGCGCTGAAGACGGACGTATTCAGGCCATTTGACGAAGCGAGTGAGATCAGTCTTGGGACGAATGTGTTGACCTAGAGTGAATTAACTCTATCAGCGGTGTTCATTCGAAAAAGAGATGGAACTGACCGATGCCGAAGTTCTTAGGCTTAGCTTCGAAGAGAGGGTTTTTGGTTGATTTTGCGGCTTTGGCAGCAGCACCGGGTGCGGGTGCGGGCTTCTTGCCAGATCCAGCTTTGGCTTTGGGGGGCTGGTCATTGAGACGAGAATGAGTGAGCATGTGAAGCAGAGCACCAAAGTGCCAGCCAACGTGCGCTGCATGTCTCGGAGCTCTAGCGCTCTTGGAAGACCATTTAATATGGTACAACCAAAGAGCCCAGCAACGAAAGTATCATCGCCGTACGCGACGACTCCACTTCGAAAACATCTGATAAGATGTGTGCTGAACCGATTCTATATGACGCAAATATGAGGTTGATATCCCGTTATGTATCTGGATGAAAGACTTGCCATCCATTGTGTTTTGAGAGATATAAAATGGATTGAATGGTGCTAGGGTGCTCCGATGGGGGCAACGAACGATGTCTGGTGGTAACTCACCATTTTGAGTGGTCTTGAGGAGGAGGTCTTGAAGTTAAAGGTCGTCGTCGGTGTGATTCTGAGTGAGTTATTTGGTATTTGAGTAATCGAACTCCGCTTCGGTAACGGCCGGCGTCACAGTGACAATTTTTGAACTCTGCTGATCGTTTCCGGACAGGCTCCGCGCTCTGATTTTTAAATGAATTTCAAGCGGTTTCTGCAGCTTTCTCGCTTCCATGATGCACGACTTCTTTCGACTACACCTCCTATTACTCGCTCCCCATATCGTTACCTGCGCAACCTAGCCCTCGGCGGCTCACTTGCTCTCACAGCGTACACTGCCGGTGCCATATATCCTCATCCATACATCACCTTCATCGCCCCTCGCCCAGCCCCTGGCCCTCCACCCGACCCCGATTCCCCAGAATCCATCGCATACACTACCACCCTCGAACAATCTCTCCAGACTCTCCCCCTTCTCACTTCTCTCCGCGCACAGCCCGATACCCACGACTGGTACGAAACACGCCCGTTCGTAGACTACCCCGAGCAGGTCCGCGTCAACAACTTCACCGCAGGTGCCCTTCGCGGTCCCGGAAAATTCGCCCTCCCACCCATCATACGCTCTAGGCGGGACGAGAGCGAAGCTATAATTATCGTCCATGTCGGCCGTGGTATGTGTGGGCATGATGGTATCATACATGGTGGTCTGCTGGCTACCATCTTGGACGAGAGCCTAGCCCGAATTGTGAGTGCTGCATTGACTCGTGGGCTATTTATTGACCGTCCTGCAAGGCGATCATCAATTTGCCAGATAAGATTGGCGTTACCGCTAACTTGTCTATAAATTATCGTGCCCCGACGTTTGCAGACCAGGCAAGTACTCTCCCCTTAACCAGACACTTACCTTCATGACCAAGTATCTTGCCCCTAGTTCATCGTCGTCCGAGTCACTTTGGTCGACAAGGCAGGTCGCAAAACAAAGGTGACCGGAAAGGTCGAGGACTTGAAAGGCAACCTACTCGTCGAGGCACAGTCAGTCTTCCACCTCTTCCCTCTATATTTCAACCTTTTGTAACCCTGCACAGCGCCACGTTTGTTCAACCTAAATATGCCCACCTCCTCAAGACCAAGGTTGTTCAACAAATGATGGGCGACCTCGAAGCTGCTAAGTCAACCCCCGTCCTCCTCAGCGAAGGCATGCCGCCTCCCCCAAAGGCATAGAGTATTTCATACCACTCACTAGCTAATGTATCATATCATACATGTAGCATAGACGACATACCGCTACCACCCTAAATACAATATACCAGAAATACATGCTTGTTATGCGATCCAACCTTATTCCGGTACGACCACACTTCCCGACGCCTTCACTCTTCTGTGACGTTCACGGTCTACATCTATATTATTATCTCCTGCTCACCAATTCGAAACGCGCCCAATCCAATATTTAATACACCATGCACCTATAAATCAGCAGAGCAAGGTGTTCACATATGGACTTCGTGACCTGCCTGGCTTATAGCCTTATACTACACCGTGAAGGACAAGTCGAGCATCATATATAGTGAGTCTGTAGCATAGACGACACCGATGCCAATCTAGATGTAACAGACCAGGAACACATGCTTGTAAACCTAGTACTTCCACTCCGAGTTCGCGAGAACAATCCTCCATAGCCTCAGGCTTCCACCGCCTGTGCGCCAAACTTTGCCCACCGCTCTTCCCCTCTTCTCAAACGACGAGTAATCCCATCCGCTCCCATCTCAGCACTCTTGCCACCATGCAAGCCTTTTGCACGCATAGCCTCTCGAACAGGTCCAGCGAGAAGCGTCGGCATCAGCGATACATAAGCCTCTTCTTCCTCCTGCGGTGGTGGATCCGACAAATACCTGTCTTCTTCGGACACCACGAACTTGGATAAAGAAACGGAGGTGGAGGAAAACGTAGTGTCGTTGGCACAGTGCACTTGATAACAACGAAGAGCCGTTCGCATTTGAGGTTGAGAATCCAGGCCCTCCACACAACCCAGACTCTCCCGAATCCATCGCATACACCACCACTCTCTCCTTCCCCATCTCTCCGCAGCCAGCTCGACCCCCACGAGTGGTACGAAACACGCCTATACACAAATTTCCCGAGCAGGTCCGTGTCAACAACC
>PVYP01006089.1:2041-20444 GCA_002995295.1 Rhizopogon vulgaris
GCAACCTTCGTGGTCTACCTTCGTCAGACCTTGTGAGGCGACATGAAGAGCCGGAAGAATTCGGCGGTTACTTCATCATCAATGGGAATGAACGGTTAATTCGCTACCTCATCCTCCCTCGTCGAAATCATGTCACTTCGCTCCTTCGCCCTTCTTTCACCAACCGTGGCCCTTCGTACACTCAGTACGCCGTTCAAATTCGCTGCGTTCGCCCCGATCAATCCAGTGTTACCAATACTCTTCACTACCTCTCAAATGGAAGTGCAATGCTACGATTCAGCTGGAGAAAACAAGAATATGTGATACCTATCATGCTCATCCTCAAAGCTCTCTTCAGCGCCTCTGACAAGGAGATTTTTGATCACGTCATGATGCAAGATTACGAAAACACATTCTTAACAGACCGCGTCGAGCTTCTACTCCGTAGCTTCAAGATGTATAGCTTATACACTGGTGATCAGTGTCTTGAGTACTTGGGTGATAAATTCCGCATTGTTCTTGGCATGCCCGAGGACTGGACCAACCAAGCTCTCGGGGCTTGGTTGATCCAAAAAATGGTTCTGGTACATCTTGACTCGACCCGTGACAAATTCCGGATGCTGATGTTCGTAGCTACTTTCCCACTTCTCGATAGATGCTAACGTCCATACAGATTCATGCTCCGAAAGGTGTACAGTCTGGTGTCCTCCTCGTGTTGCGCAGATAATCCAGATTCGCCACAGCACCAGGAAGTACTACTCCCTGGTTACTTGTACGGCATGATCATCAAGGAGCGCCTTGAAGAAGCACTAAACCAAGTGAGAAACCAAATTGCGACAGACGTCCGGAAAGCAGAACCACCAGTTGATTTTATTGACAGTACGTACAGACACCTCGCCACCGCCTACTTTTAACTGATGATAATCACAGAACGATATATCATGAAGGTTATCAGTAAGGTGAACTGGGATATCGGTTCAAAAATGTCGAATTTTCTGGCCACTGGTAATCTGGTGTCACCGTCGGGTCTTGATTTGCAACAAGCATCCGGGTTCACCATCGTTGCCGAGAAACTTAACTGGTTGAGGTACATAAGTCACTTCAGATGCATTCATCGTGGTGCTTTCTTCGCCGAGCTCAAGACGACAACCGTTCGAAAGCTTTTACCGGAAGCTTGGGGTAAAGTAACGTACTTCAACCCTTCTGACATGTACTAACGGGATATCCAGGTTTTCTGTGCCCAGTACACACGCCCGATGGTACCCCGTGTGGTCTGCTTAATCATCTTTCAAGGACCTGTCGCATTGTAACAGCTCCTCTTGCCGTAGCCCATATCCCTGCCCTCCTAACAGCTCACGGCATGACACAAGCCTTCTCATCTTCGATAGATGGTCGAAAAAGTCTTTGCGTTCAACTTGATGGTCGCGTCATCGGCTGGGCAAGACAGTCGGTCGCTCAGCAGCTCGCCACTAGTCTACGGATATGGAAAACCGAGGGACAGCACAAGGTTCCCCTTGATTTGGAGATCGGTTTTGTTCCCGAATCGAAAGGTGGACAGTACCCCGGCTTGTTCCTATTTTCCACTCGAGCGAGGATGATGCGACCCGTGAAGTTCCTTGCAAACGGAAAGGACGACCAAGTTGGACCGTTTGAACAGGTATACATGAACATTGCAGTTACACCTGACGAGGTTGAGCTAGATGTTTCGACGCATGTGGAACATGCACCGACAAATTTCTTGTCCATCCTGGCCAATTTGACACCATTCTCTGATTTCAATCAGGTAACGCACGACACTATAGCGACCTCCGTGGACCACTACTAACTTGATACGCAGAGTCCGAGAAATATTTATCAATGTCAGGTGAGCTCCAGCCTGCGATCGTTATTAATCCGACTTGACTTTGTTTCAAGATGGGTAAACAAACAATGGGTACCCCCTCTACCGCCTTAAAACACAGAACGGACAACAAGCTCTACCGATTACAGACCGGCCAAAGCCCCGTCGTGCGACCACAGTTACACAACACTTACGCCATGGATGCCTTCCCGAACGGCACCAACGCCATCGTTGCCGTCATTTCTTACACTGGTTACGATATGGAAGACGCCATGATCCTGAACAAGTCCGCGCACGAACGGGGCTTCGGTTATGGAACGGTTTACAAATCCCAGATAGTTGATCTCAAGGACATGCGAGGGGCCGCGAAATCATCCGCATCCCCTACGTTACACTTTGGTCTAGGTCCAGATATCTGCATTGCCGAAGGCGAGAGACAGCATGGGTGTTGTCAGTTTTTGGATCGGGATGGTTTGCCGTACATTGGCACAAAATTGGATTCGGGGGATCCTATAGCCGCATACATAGATGATACCACTGCACGCACGAAGTTCATCAAGTACAAGGGCGACGAGCAAGCAATTGTGGATGAAGTGCGCGTATTAGGTATGATCTACTCCCTTTTTTCCGGTAGTTTTCTGCTAACGAAATCTAAGCTGGTGATGCTGGAGACACCGAGTTGCAAAAGTTGCAGGTCACACTCCGTATAACTCGTTCTCCTGTCATCGGAGACAAATTTTCGTCTCGTCATGGTCAGAAGGGTGTATGCTCACAAAAGTGGCCTGCTGTTGACATGCCCTTTTCGGAGAGCGGAATGCAGCCTGATGTCATCATCAATCCACACGCGTTCCCAAGTCGTATGACCATCGGCATGTTAGTGGAGAGTATGGCTGGCAAGGCCGGCGCCATGCACGGATTGGCACAAGACGCGACTCCGTTCCAGTAAATAATCATCACGGCTTCTGTTGTTGAACGCAAGCTGACGATATGCAGATTCTCTGAAGAAGACAAAGCGATCGATTACTTTGGCGAACAGCTATTAGCAGCTGGTTACAACTACTACGGTAACGAGCCCATGTACTCAGGCATCACCGGACAAGAATTTGCGGCGGATATATACATAGGCGTCGTTTACTATCAGCGTCTGCGGCACATGGTTCTCGACAAATTCCAGGTCAGGACCACAGGCCCGGTTGACCCTGTCACACGTCAGCCAGTCAAGGTACATACAAATATCATTTTGAAAATCCTGTCATATTCGCTGATCACATAGAACAGGGTCGCAAACGTGCTGGTGGCATTCGATTCGGAGAGATGGAACGCGACGCACTGATCGCCCACGGGACGTCGTTCCTCCTCCAGGACCGGTTAATGAATTGCTCGGATTACTCGACTGCATGGGTCTGTCGGACCTGTGGCAGTCTCATATCCCTTGGTTACGACGATGTCAGTTTGGGCGAGTCATCGACAGGCACGATGAAAGCAACTGGTCCCGGTGGGGAATATTGCAGAGTTTGCCGTGCAGTATCCGAGGAAGAGGACGATCGGGCTCGCCGTGCTCTGGCTACGGGACGGAATCCTGATCGAACTCCGTTACCAGGCGTGAAGGTTGCTATACCATCATCGAACGTGTTCCGCCGTTCTGCAAAAGGAGGTGATCTCGATGTTGTGGCGGTTCCCTATGTTTTTCGTTATCTTTGCGCCGAGCTAGCCGCCATGGGGATTGCCGTTTCATTGGAAGTGCAATGACAACGATTATCGCAGATTCGTTCCATCACGTTCGCTGCTCAAGTCCATACATATCATCGTTAATAACATTAGGCCATGGGATACCAATGAACAAAAGACCGATATCAGCTCGCTGACAGCGACTGTAAGAACGCGAATGGTAGTAAATAGAAATGAATAGTAGTAGTGAGACCTATACGGAGGATTCAGTGAACAGACGGGTATCATTAGGCTGTATCCATAGTAACATTGTCCTGGAGTGGTGAGTGGGATATGAGGTTGTGTGGGCTCAAGGTGTAACAAGTACAACAGGTTGGGCGGGTTCGGCAGCAGGTTCAGCCTGGGCTGAAGGTTCTGAAGATTTTTCGTCATCATGATCGCCACCAAGAAACAGCTCAACAATAGCTTTCTCCATCTGAGACTCCCGCGCAGCAACCTCTGGGTCAAGCGGAGCGGAAGCTAGAGCTTGAAGCTCTGACGAATCGACAACCAAACCAGCCCGGGTCAAGAAGATGTCCACGAGGAGACGACATTCGATTGCGCTTGTTGAATGGGACAGCAATCGCCGCATATCGTGAGCATGATTGACAACAGATGGCAGGATGGTGGGTGGGGGTGTCGGGCGCGACTGGCCAGGACGTTTGGCTGCTGGTGGGGGGATGCCCTTGGAAGAAGAACGTTCTGGCGCTTGCACCGTGACGGGCTTTGACTCTGAGGTCGAAAGAACGGGGGATTCGACTACACCCGATGAACTGCTCTCACCAGAACGTTTTGAAACGGCCGAGACTGTGAAATTGATAGGCACGGGAGGCACAGAAAAATCAACATTCGTGGTACGGATGCCCGGAGCCAACGCGGGGCTAGAATGATCTGGTGGGAGTGTCTTGGGATTGAACGGAGGCACTGGTTTGCGCGAAAATGACTGTTTTCGTTCCCGATGATCTGGGAGTGCACTGTCGGCAGAGCCACGGAACTCTATTGACGTAGCAGAGGGTAAGTCGGTGGGATATCGAGGTGGAACTGGTTTATTCGCGAGGGGGCTGAGATTCGTCAGGGATTTATTGGGCAGAAGAGGAGTGGGGAAATCTGTCCCCCGTGGAGAGCTTTTGCCAGAGTCGTTGTCGGAGCGAACCTTCTCGTTGCCGTTCAGGGTAATTTTAGAGATCATGCGCTGCAGGCGACCAGTCTTTTTGGGTGTAAGAAGTGAGTTGGCGGATGGGGAAGTTACAGGAGGTTCTGGTGGGCCTTCGGCGAGAAAATCAATCAGCTCTCTAGCGTTTGCTGATATGCCCCTATGGGTTGGCGGACTCTTCAGCTTCTCAGGCTCTTCCCCGTCATCTGAACCACCCATGATATCATCAAGATCGAGTGACTCTCGTTTTCTCGCCACAGTGCGAGTACGAGGGGGTTGAGACGAGTTGAAGCCCGATACTTGAGGAAGCGTCTTTGCTCGCTTCTGCTGTACGTTGTTCGGCGGCGGATTCGGTAGGTCCGATCGCGGCAGCTTTGGTGGTGGATATGGAGTGGTCTTTAGCACCATGGGATCAGCGGAGGAGGCGGAGCGAACGCGTGTAGAAGAGAGTGGACTGGATCCTGAAACAGTAGCAGCACTGAGTTGTCGAGGACGTGATGTTGGAGGGGGTTTTGCTACAGGTTCTTCTTGTTCATGGATAGAATCAACGTGCCGCAATGAGGGTCTAGTCGGACGCTTGAGCTGGTCGGACACAGTGGGGACTGTTAAAACTTCGGCCGAAATGGTGTCCTTGTGAGAGGAGGATTGGAGGGAAGTTTTTCTCCCGTTGAAGCGTGCCTTGTCCTTGTTAAGAGCCTTCACCAAACAATCAACACCAATGCGAAAAAAATTCAAGGAACGTTACCTCCATCGTCCTCAACCTATCCGGAGTGAGGGATACTTTCATGGTTGACCCTGATCGCATCATGTCATCAAATTCTTGCGATCGATCCTAGAATGCACATGAGTCAGTCGATCATTCATAATGGAGAAGTAATAGAAGTCGTACGGAGAAAGTCGGGGAGATGGGAGACCTGTCACCACTATGGATGGATTGCATTGCATTAGCGCTCGCTAATGATTCTGTTTTCCTATGCCCAGTAATGGAGTCGGTTCCATTGGGATGGTCATTTGATCCTCTACTGCTGTTGCCACTAAATATTTTAATCGATCGTGCCTTGTCGACAGATGATCTAGCAGAGTGGTGATGGGAGCCCATAAGCACGGCGGGACCAGTACTAGATGACTCTGAAGATTTGCGAAGGCAAGAGCTGTCCTTGCGAAAAGCGTCTCCCTCGCGGGAGGACGCCGCGGAGACGGCGCCCGACAACTTCTCGCGGGATTTGCTTCGTCTCGGTTTAGGTGGTTTTGATAGCGTCTCAATTTGTCCGTAGACTAGAAGTTTGATAAAACAATATTAGCCCGTGTTGCGCCGAGCGGAGTATACTGAAAGGAGGCAGGAACTAACCCTTCATATTCTTGAAAAAGTCATATATTGTGCTGTCTTCGCAGAGAGCAATGAAGAGATCTTGAGAGTTGGCAGTTGCTCGGCTGCTATCTCGCGACGCGACACGTCCCACGTTTGATAAAATGTGCCTAGAAGCTCATGATCAGGAACCACGCTGTTCAGAAGAGTCCAGACTTACTCGCATATGGACCTAACGAGAAAACATAAGAACAATAAACTTTGAATAGAGTAGAAGAGAGGACTTACTCAATGATGGCGGTCAGATAGAGTGAGGCAGGTGCAAGGACATCCTGCTTGGGAGGAGGTACACCATCTGCATTCATACGTTCCTTGAGGCGAATTTCCGCATCTGAGTTCTCGTCTGTGTCGCTCAAAGTCGAATACGCTTCGCATTTGAGTCTGAAGAGCTGTATAGAGAGTTGAGGCCTTGCGTAAATGTGACACATTGCAGCATACGTACCTCACATGCCCACTGTACATTGAAAACGCCATCTTCGCCTGAGGAGCCCGACCCTGCAGCGGTGCCCGTACGTTGATAATAAGCCCTAAGTTCCATTTCAGCCTCGAGAATGGCCTCCTTGCCCAGGGTGGTTGGGAGGACTTTGTGCATTGCTGTCCTGAGGCGGGAGGGGTTGAACGCGCGAGCTGCATTAAGAATAATATAGAGTAATTCGTCGAGGAGGGAATTGATGGAATTGAGAGCGTCCGGAGTTAACTTCGTAGGACGGATATCAGAGAGGATAACATCGGCAGAACGAGACGAAATAAATGTCGGGGCTGTCAGCAGTCGCTGGTCAATGAGCACGTCTTTGAGTTAAGGGACTGTGGTGAGCTCACCATGAGCAGGAATGGACTCAATCATAATGTACAGCGAGGTCCGACTGACAGTAGAGGAGGAGGGACAGCTACTACGAGCGGTTTCAAATCACGCAGTGACACGCTCGCCAAAATTTACTCTCCTCGCCAAAACGAGTTAACATAAACCAAAGACTTATTTTAACTTCAACTCTATACTATATACTGCAGCCAATGCATCCCCCCCACCCCGTGCTCGTACCGTGCTAGCGACTCCAATCACAGTAACATCATTTCCACAGCCTCTTCTTCGCCTCCACCCCCGGTAGTCCATTGACTACCGAACATCTCGTCTAACGTACTTATCGCCGCGTCGGGGTCGGACATTATCGAATCTTCCACGAGAACAGAATGAGATGCACCACCATCTGTTGTCTCCATCACTATATCTTCCCCTAGATCAGCATCCCCCTCCCCGGCAGAATTCGCCGGCCGGCTATCTGATTCTGACATCGTATCCCAAAAAGTAATCCCTTCATGCAGTGTCAATGACGTCCCCTCAGAATCAAGATCGTCATATCGAATCGTTCGGGTGGGTGGTATCGACAGTGAGGCAAGGAAGTCATATTCATCTGGTCTTGCCCTCAAGTTATCCAGGTCCTCTGGATGAGCGTCCCGCCGCGGGTGCCGGAACTTCATGGATGCACTCTGCTTCCTCAGATTTTGTTCAACAGGGCTAAATATGTTGTGAAGAACCTTGATCATCATCGTCAATATCTTGATATAACAAAGAAGTCTCTACTGCGGTCAGACTCACCCAGGGCCCAATCACGTTGTGACGCTGAGGTGTGATGTGCGCTGTGCGAATGTGTCTTGGTTCCGTGCGATATGCCGGAACAATATAAGGAGGAGGATCTAGCTTGGGTGGTACTCTTGGTAGATGAGGGTTTGGGGGCGGTTTCAGGCCAACGTTTGGGGTCGATGTTCGTTGGCGCACTTCATGCTGAATCGCATCAAAAGGTTCATCGAAAACAGCTGGACAATCTGAAACAGGTCAAGCAATTGGAATGGGTGTTACCAGGTAACACGTACTTTCGAGGGGACACGGCAGAGGGAAATATGCATGTCTTTGCAGGTGTTTGTCCATCGCCTCCGCCGACTCAAATTTCCGAGGACAAGACTGCCAACGGCATATGTAAAGCCCCTTAGGACGAATAATGAGCTAAACCATGCTAGTAACAGAGTTTTCACTCACCTTTGAGCTAGCCTCTTGCGCGTGCAATTTGAGATGCATACATAAATTCTCGCAACAGTTCATCAAAGCATCACATCCTGCCCATTGACAGGGCTTCTCTGCCATTCGGAATCTGCAGTCAACCATGAAAGCTCTCTCAATATCATTGTATTTGGCTGCAATGAATATGAGCCAGAATCACCCATACAGGAACAGACTCGTACACTCTTCCTCCTCTGAACCAGAGACTATTTCACTCTCCAGTTTTCGTTTTTTTTTTATCACCCTTTTGAGGCCAGGAGAAGGTGGTGGTACTAACACATAGGCCCTTTGTCCTTTCTTCCTCCTTACAGTCCGTGCGGGTGTCAGTGAACCCTCACCATCAGATACAAGGATGTCCGAATCGCTACGGCGGCTAGAAGGCGAATCGCCACGCAGCATGGAATCTACTATTACGACATCATCATCCGTATTTGGTAGAAGCGGAGTAGGGGAGTGCTCCGGAGGTGCAGGTGACGCTGACGGCGAAGGCAGGAAGAGCGGAAGAACCTCATCCGCAACGTCCTCATTCTGCTCGCGTGGCTGCGATCTAAAGTCGGGGACAGGGGATGAGGTGCCTGCTGGTTTAGATGCAGGTGGCGGAGGCTCGTCTAGAGTTGGAAATGATATGCTACTATCCATGTGACCACCTCCTTGGCTAGGCTCTGGATGGTGCATATCAGCGGCTATCGATATCCCATTAACCCCATGCGCAGACTTATGCTGATCCATAGATACGGATGCCGCACGTGGTATAGCAATAGGTGGTGGCGATTTGGGTGGCGATATTTCATTAACCCTACGCCTCAACTCATCCCGATCCGTAGATGTGGACGCTGGAACTGAGGCCACAGCAGGTAGTGGTAGGGGTATAAGCGAAGTGGGGCCGTCTCCGGGTGCAGTAGTAGTCGTTTCATCATCCATTGTCAAGTCAATGGTAATTGCCTCTATAGGACTTTGCGTGGCTTGTACACGAGGTTGCTTCTCTTGTTCCATAGGAACGTCGGAAGGTAATGGTATGATGAGATTGTGCTGTGGAGCTTTGTGAGTGGGCGGCTGCCGTTCTGGCTCCATAGGGACATCGGAAGGTAGTGATTGGATGGGACGAGCTTCGTGAGTGGGGTGTTGATCCGAAGTTGGTGGTAGGACAAGACTAGTATCCTGTGGAGCTACCTGAAAGAGCTGAGCTAAATCCTGAGACTGTGCTGCTTCCTCCTGGCTCGCCGTGGTAGCTGGTAGATTACCCAATACACCAGCTCCCTCTTTAGCTTCAGATTCTTCCTTCTCTGCCGCCACCATGACGGGCAATTCGTCCATTCCTAGCGACCTTAGGATATCTCTTGCGAGTCGCGACTTATCGGCCTGTTGCGGTGTGCGCCCCTCCGTGACAGTCCCATTCGGTCTCCGTGGTGGAGTAGCTGGCGGAATTAATATAGTAGCTTGAACTTGCGTGGCCGCTGATACGCCCGCTGAGATGCCCTGAGGTACAACAATTGACGGTTGCTGCCCGCTCGATGTTGAAGAGTTTGATAGCCTATTCGCAATGTCGCTCCGCACGTACTTGTTCAAGTATGGATCATGCACGTATCCGACATGCTTGCCATCACCAGTTGGAACACTCATAGGAGGGGGGACACCATATGGGCGATAATGACGGAAATTATCAGCAGCTCGTCCATATGTAACAATTCCTGTTGGAGGTTGCCGCTGCGAAGTAGCAATCCTTGGTTGCATCAAGGGTGCTAAAGGTGCCGTCGTCGTAGTGGGCGCGGATATCTGCGCAGCAGGTGCGGAGGTTGACTGTGATGCAGCGAACGTGGTTGTAGTTGTATGGTTTGGTATAGTCGACATCTTTGAAGATTGTGTAGTGGACGTCTTTGGAGGTTGTGCGCTCGTGGACTGAAAGCTTCTGGTAACAGACGGTCTGGGAGGTGCTGGAACCGGTTTTGGAAATTCTTTCGTAGGTGCGGGCTGAGTAATAACTTCATTCAAGCTGGGAGTAGTGGTTTGACTCTGATTTTTCTGTATGATGTTAGGGACATCATTGGGTGACGCGTCCGACTTCTTCGCAACACTACTCGAAGCTAAACGAGCTTTGGCTTCTTGATCCTTTCGAAAGGCACGATTCCAGGCAGAATGCATCTCCTTTGCTTGTTCAGGAGTTAGCGAATTGATCAGCGCCTGCTGCCACTCCCGAGGCACCTCCAACTGATTTCGTAGGAAAAAGTCCGCAGCCTTGTCTATGCCCGCTCGCTGAGAATGATAAGATCACAAAGCTCGACAGACAATGAGTAGAACAAAATAAGGACGCACCAAAAGGATTTCATTGAAGGATATCAAGTACTTTTCCTTTGTGCCGAGACTTGTTGACTTTCGCTGAATGGACGACGCATCCGCAGGTGGGGGCGGAGGCGGAACCGACGTTGCAGGTGATTTCGAAGGAGCGTCATCAACCGTAGGGATACGGACGTCGGTACCAACAGAAGTAGAAGAAATGCTTTGAGGAAGAGGCGAGATTTTGAGGCGATTTCTCACGTCATTAAGAAACGCGACTGCACTCGCATCTTTCAAATTCGCGGGATCGACGCTTGACGCGGCTTCAGTCAACCATTCCACGGGGACATGCGATGTGGACAAGAAGGAACGAATAAGGGTCGCGTCACGCTGCCAAGGTGCGGTAAGAACAAGGCAAGAATTCACGACTCCACACACCTACCTTCGAGACTATCTGGAACCGGCGAATGAACTCTTGCTTTGTAATGGCGGTGTTGGGAGGATCGTTTCCTGAGGATTGAGGATTGAGGGAGGTCTGTGTCTTGGTGGATGAAGGTGGACGCTGTGCGGAAGGCACAGCAGGAGCTGCTTCGGATGGTGCAGCTGGTAATGGCATATGGTGCTGAACATGAGGTTGCTGAGGCATTGCGGTTCCAGATAGTAATGTTGCTTGGGCGTTGACATCTACTGATGAAGTTGGCTGGGCACCAGTAGCAGCCAGCTCTGCCATGTAATTCTGACTTTTCCGCGTCCAGTTTTCCTCGCTAGGGGCTAGAACACGGTGGAATAAGTACAGCCATGGTAATTTAATCAGAATACATACTAAGCCGTTGCTGTTGATAAG
This sequence comes from Rhizopogon vulgaris, assembly GCA_002995295.1. Classification (NCBI taxonomy): domain Eukaryota; kingdom Fungi; phylum Basidiomycota; class Agaricomycetes; order Boletales; family Rhizopogonaceae; genus Rhizopogon; species Rhizopogon vulgaris. The sequence continues at coordinate 13,255 of PVYP01006089.1, forward strand.
ACTGGCCATTCTGATGCATCGTCTGGTACGTGTAGTTTGGTGTAGATGAGGGGGTGGATGAATATTGATAGCGGGGGATGGTGGATGTGGAACCCGGGGCATAACCAGATGGTTTATTACGTGATCTTGCGGCTGCCTGTGCTGGTGTTTGCGCAAACGGTACCCATTCTGGGTGCTGAGTTGAGAATTGGGGAGAATACGCCTGAAATGAAGCCTGCTGTGGCTGGCTGATCGTTGGGTAATTATGTTGGTAGTTATAGTGGGTTAATGGGACTTGAACGGGCGGCCTAGATGACTGTACAGAGTGAGACTGCAGAAGTTACAGTAAAGTTGAACGCGGGAAATACATCTGATGGGGAGTCCTGCACTTCTCCTTCGATTCTGGCTGTCAAGGGGACCTCGTGCACAGCTTTAAACTGATATTTTGCGTGCGGGTAATGGTTAGAGTCACTTGCTGATGAAGGCCCCGCTGAAAATCTGGTGAGGGTATTAATTACTACAAAGCATTATGTTAAGTCTCTTCACTCACGACTGTGCTGCTGCTGCTGCTGCCGCCGCCGCTCTCATCTTTGCCAGTTTCTGCCTTCTCGCGATCAGCCACGACGATTACTTAGGCTGCAAACGCAAAGGACTCACTCAGCCTCCCGCCCTTGTCTCGCGGCCTCTTGTAGTTCAATTTCAAGTTCCATATGGACGAGCCTTTCCCGAGCTTCCTCGATCTTGGCCTTGTGTAACAAATACTCTTCCCTCGTCATTTGGTTGGAAAATGGGGCCATAGAACGACTGGGCTGACCACCATCGTCCATCGCCAAAGTTAACCGTATCCTATTTTGTTGGTCGGAAAGAGAAGAGATGCTTGTGTAACTTGTCACGTGTCACGCGACACCCATTTACAGCGCAAGTCGGATTCATCCGAGGCCATGTCTCTCCTCCGACTGGCCGCTCGCCAGCGTCCTTGGACGCGTACATTTGCTTCCGAATCGTCGCCACCGTCAACCGGAGTATATCAAGTATTTGACCGGGCGGCCAAGAGGAAGCAACGCGATCGCGCAGCGAGCAAAGATGCAGGTGTAGCGAGCAGGACTGTGGACTATGTCCGGGATGAAGTTGCAGACCGAATGATGGAGAGGCTACTAGTCAGTGGACTCTATGCTGTATGGCATAACTCATCTAAAGCAATTCGTGCATAGGACATAAAACGCAAGTTCGATACCATCGTGGACCTTGGCTCAGGACCTGGTCACTTTGCTAAACTCCTCGATCCCGAAAAGACACGCAAGGTACTCATGATAGACTCTAGTGGTATGCTCTTTGCCTTTTTCTCTTACGCTTTCTAGCTCACTCTCATGCAGAGGCTGCGCTCAACAGAGATATGGACCAAGAGTTCGAAGGCACGTCAATTGTTTCAATAGAGTAACGTCTTGACAATAATAAGAGCGCCCCCAGTTGAAGTAGAGCGTGTCCATTCAGACGAAGAAAATCTCCTTGATGTTCTTCCCCGCAACTCTCAAGAGGCCATCGTGTCGTGCCTCAGTCTCCACTGGGTGAATGACTTACCAGGCGTGCTTGTACAAATAAAAGAGGCCCTGAAACCCGATGGACTCTTTTTAGGCGCCATGTTCGGTGGGGATACTTTGTTTGAGCTCCGGTAAGTGGAATATCAAACTTTCTCTGCTGATGAAGGACGTTTCTTTTTTTATACCAGGACTGCCATTCAGCTTGCGGAAGTCGAGCGTGAAGGCGGCATCTCGCCACATGTTTCGCCCATGACAGGTAAGTTGTTTACTCGGCTCTCGACTTCCATTGTTATAATTCCACTAACCGGTTTTTACAGACACTAAAGATATATCAAACCTCCTATCTCGTGCTGGATTCACCCTCCTCACTGTAGATATCGATGAAGTTCGTGTTGGGTACCCGAGTATTTGGGAGCTTCTAGAAGATTTGCGTGACATGGGTGAGAGCAACGCTATCGTTGGACGGTGCGTTGCTTTGGTGCATGCGTATATAACTGGATCCTATTGGAACTTTTCAGGCGACACTTCTTGCGCAGAGATACATTGGCCGCCGCCTCTGCAATTTATAAAGGTCTGCCACTGCACCAGAATAGATGATACTCTAATTTATATTTTTTAATCTTAGAACTGCACGGAAATGAAGATGGTTCCGTTCCGGCGACGTTTCAGATCATTTACATGGTATATTCAAATCCCCCACTTTGATGGTATTGTCTCACATCCTATACAGATTGGCTGGAAGCCCTCGCCTACTCAACCCAAGCCGCTCGAACGTGGAACAGCCCAGACCAATCTCAAAGATGTGCTTTAAGTTGTCTCGTCGTCGTGTAGACTAAATTTCCGCTGACCATTGGTAATATATCTCGTCACTTAACATCAGATCTCGAATCACGTTTTTGACTTTCACCCCTCTAAGATTTAGTGAAATGCCGATTATTGTCCCTAGTGGTATGCCATGTAACAAGAAACAAGAAAACATGCAGCTGCATCTAATACCCCCTATCTCATCCGTCACTTTCATTGTCAGGGATTACTCTCTTTAAAAACTCTTTCAGGTCAGCCCGCTCCTTGGAACATGTTGCGTGCAATACGCCATCGTACCCCAGGAAGCTTACACCAGCGCTCCCGAAGGCCAAGCGTTCTGCCTCTCCTTTATCGCCCCACCTCAGCGCCAGACCGACCTGGTCCTTCAAAATCTCCGCCGACTTGCGGCCGAGGTTATATCTCACAAGTGAGTCGTCTGTTCCATGGCCTCAAAAAACTGGCATCGGTAGTGCGTGCGGGGAGATAAGGGACTTGAAGCGCTCTCGTAACGGCAACCACCCGCTCATCACTGCGACTCCTGCAAACCTCCAGCCCTCACCTCCGTCGCGCACTGTCCGCCCGCCGAGACCAATAAGGAGTACCATTGCAGCACCTTGCGAGAAGCCGCTGAGGACAATACGTTCTTGTGGGATGCCAGCTTCAACCTCAGCGTGGACAAGCGCATCCAACTTGCGGACCGAGTCAAACATCCCTGATGAGTCCTCGGGCTCAGTGAAGGTGAAAGAGGGCAGATCGAACCAGGCCCGGAGCCATTCTTTATTGTATATTGTTACGGGACGCTGGGGGGCGTGGGGGAGAACCCACTTGACGTGTGGAAGGGCTGGAGCGAGCTCGTCTGTGACAGGTTTCCACCCTTTGCCATCATCTCCGACGCCCTGGGTCATTTTGTCAGCGTGGACGAGAAAGCAGGCGAGTGACACAGCCTGAAGATGCAAGATGCCCGGAGCTAAACCTTGGAGGAGGGGTGGGGTGGGAGAGTGGACCTACGTGAACGCAAATCACAGTGGCAGTATGGGCCTTGGTTGGCTGCACGACGAGGAATGGCAACGTAACTGTCGACATTGTTGAATTTGTCTACCTCCTGTGTTGAGGAGGTAAGAGGAGGTGAAATGGTAAGAGATAGCACGGTTTGTGTGTTTCTTAGCACGGGAACGAGACCTCGTTCCCTAAGTATGACTCTCGGATTAAACTGCTTGGCACATGCAAGTCACTATATTTGGCCATCTACGCCATCATATAAGCAAAGGTACGACAATCAGATCTTTGATCTATACTAATCCCGTTACTAGTGCCGGCGGTGTCCGGCCGCGGTGGCAATTAAACCTTAACCATTTGTACGAACACGCTGCCAACCCCGGTCCCCGATTACTATGGAGCTGCCAGTGATTACAGAACAACATTCGATCACCTCTCAACCACTTTCAAAGAAAGCTCAAAAGAAAGCTGCCAAAGCAGCTCGTCTACAAGAACAAAAAGCTGAACGTCGGGCTCGCGAGAAGGAGGCCAAAAAACGCAAGCGACGGGAGCGTGCTGAAGCAGGGGATGTGGATCCAAGAAAGCGTCGTAAAATGAATATCCAGGATCAGATTCCATTTGCTGCGCAAGTGGTAATTGACCTGGGTTTCGATGATATGATGACAGAGAAGGTGCGCGCACCAGTTCCCATCGGTATGAAGCAAGGCATGAGCAAATGCGTAGGAAGTGACTTCATTAACTTCTCAACTTGCATACACGTACAGTGCGAATCGACGCTCCCTAACGCCGTTTTCATCCCTCCTATTTACATCCCTCAATGGACGCACTAAGTCACGCTTAGATGTTATAAACGATGCTGGACACAAACGATGGACGAACACACAATGGTGGGAGGAAGGCTATGATCGAATATGGGCATCTACTCCTTCACACGACGGAGATGACTCAGAAGCGCGTCGCGCGAGTGTCGTTTACCTGACTGCTGACTCCGAGGAAGAGCTCATGGAACTTAAGGAGAGCGAAATATACGTTATCGGTGGTATTTGCGATCACAACCGATACAAGGTATGTACTTTCTATGGCTACCCAAGACTACCAAGAACACGAGTTCAGTGAGAATCCCATCTCAAATGGTGTTTGACTGAACTTATCATGTTCACTTATACTCTCATAACCTGATCCACTCCCTTTAATTGCCTGTAATACCGAATCTCACACATCTATATTAGAATCTATGCCTTAACAAAGCCCAAACGTCATCCATCCGACATGCACGCCTTCCCATAGGGCGATATATTGCATCTTTAACAACGAGGAAGGTGCTTACGGTCAACCAGGTGACATCTATTCGTTACGTTGTCGGCTTGCTGATAGCGGAAGCGGTACGGCGCTGTTAGGTCTTCGAAATTCTACTCAAGTGGGTTGAAACGCGGGATTGGGAGCAGGCATTCTGGAGCGTTATTCCGAAGAGGAAGTTCCAAGGGAAGACGACTGGTTCGGAAGCCACCCCTGACGGAGAGGATGTCGAAGAAGACGAAGGTCAGGAGGACCGTGACGATACCGATGAAGCTCCGGATATGGTTCCGAGTGAGGGGAATGAAGAAGATTGTAATGAACCCCAACCGGTGCCATGCACAGCATCAGCGTTATGAATCATCCACAGCGCGCGACTCGCTACCTCCTTGGGTTGCCTCCGTCTGCAGCCCAATTGGTTACATTAATGCATAAATCTTTTTTTTCGTGTCCTCATCATGATCAATCACCGTGCGATTAACTAGGATTAACTTGATTCGGCATCATGTTCATGTAGTTTGGCACTAAACTATCCACTGATTCGAGGAAGATCCATAACATCGTTTGAATGCCAAGCTTCCTTGAGATGCCTGAGGGCGGACCCTAACTTGCATGCAGTTGACCTGGGCCACTTTATGACCTATTAATTATTCATGTCACTCAAACTCTTAGCTAGCATGCTTTGTTCACGTGGGGTGCATTCTTTCATATCCCAGGTAGCACGAACTCTCTCTACCTATACATCTCGATATCCACATCAAATGCCATCAGCCGTCATTCAGCCGACTGCAGCGCACACTGCAACCGTCATCTTTGCTCATGTGCGCTCACAATACCAACTCTCAAGCCTACTGAAAACAATATGCTGATTGTAATATCATTTCTCAGGGTCTCGGCGACGAGGGAGAAAGTTGGCGCGGAGCGATAAGCGGCGAATATGACTACAGAAAACCCGGCGAATTGACGATCCCCGCCCGCCTTCCCCATGTCAAATGGGTGTTCCCCGATGCGCCCAAGCAAAAAGTTACAGCCAACTTTGGCGCTCGGATGCCTTCATGGTTCGATTTGTTTAACATACCACTTCAGCCGGGCCAGAACCTGGATAAGGTATTTGAGGATGACGAGAGCATGAGGAATAGCGTGCAGATTATAGATGACTTGATTGAAGCGGAAGTGAAGGCTGGGATACCAGAAAGTCGCGTCGTAGTGGGCGGATTTAGTCAAGGAGGAGCCTTGTCTCTCGCGACTGGCTTGGGTGGTAAGGACTGGAGAACGAAGAGTCCGGGGGACGAGAGGAAGCTGGCTGGCGTAGCCGTGCTGAGCGGTTGGATGCCACTCAAGGATAAGTTTCAGTCGGTTAGTTGTGATAACATCCTCGTGATCCTTATCATAATGATTAATAATGCTACAGAGAATCGCCTCGCACGCGGATTCTGTTCCAGTGTTCTGGGGACACGGAACAGCAGATGCAGTGGTATATTATAAACTAGCGGAGTTATCAGTTGAATTCCTTCAACAACAACTCGGTATTAATGTCCATGACCAAGTCGGCGCCCCTGGAATCAACTTTCGGTCATACGGGCGAATGGGCCACGCTTCATGCGAGCAAGAGATGAATGATCTGGCGGCGTTCTTAGAGAGTATCATACCAAAGGTATGGTTATATTAAATGGGTCACATCGATCAATGCACGCTCACGATTTGTTGCAGACCCAGGATTTATAAAGCATACGTGTTCCATAGAAGACGTTAGGATAGATGTGCGCACTCCGCCTGTTCTGATCCATAATGGATAATGTTGCCCCAAGTTGCCATTTCAACATTAGGGATGACGTGGATGTATTCGTGTGCGAACATCACCCCTGCATAGTCCCACACTTCCCAATCGTTGAAGCGACGACATGATCACGACATGCTGCCGGTGAGAATGTAGGAGTCTTCTCGATGCTTCAGGTTACACGTGGTCCTCTTTGTGCCCAGACGGTCGTGTCCCTTCCTCCCCTTCCCGCGAGATGGCGTCTCTACCGCTAACTTTTGTGACCATATCCCCCAAAGCGAAACATACCGCCACAGTCATATTCGCGCATGTAGGTTCTGTGGCGATCGTAAGACAGTCATAATATTTGAACATGCTCGTAATAGGGTCTAGGGGATAACGGCCTGGATTTCTCGAACAACAAGGAGATACGTACACTCGCCTCCCAGCTTCCACACATCAAGTGGGTCTTCCCGAATGCGACTGAGCGCACGATCACCGCATGGAAAGGAGATTCTAGGAGGCAAAAATTAAGCAGGGGCTGGCTGGACTACTTACGCGACCCTTTGATCTATTCAGTGGAATACGAAGAGATCCCGGAGTACGTTGAGGGGATTATGGAGAGCGTGAGGCAGCTAGATACATTTATCCAATCTGAGATCGACTCAGGGATTCCAGAAAGACGTATCGTGCTTGGGGGATTTAGCCAAGGAGGCGCTATATCCCTGATTACAGGGTTAGGTGGGAGCCAATCGAGGGGTGCATCCGACACGAAAGCTGGCTGGAAGTTGGGGGGAGTCGTATGTCTGGGTGGCTGGCTTCCC
>PVYP01006145.1:16840-30174 GCA_002995295.1 Rhizopogon vulgaris
GGACTCAGGACTTTTGCGATGTGGTGTAAATGTTTGTTCAGTGGTGCGTGACCAGTTCGCAGTTGGAAGAGTAGTGGCGTTTTGGTGGGGTGGAGGTGGGTAACGGGGGAACTTCGTCATGATTTTGGTTTGCTTCTGACTTGATGCGGCTGTTAGACTGCTGTTTGAGGGCTAATTTTCTGGTGGTGAGGGTGATGGAGGTGCCGTGTTTGACGAGATTAGGCAATCCTTCCTCTTGTTTAGTCTCACATACCAGGCTTTGACGACTCGCAGTCTTCCCAGCCATATCTTCCTCCGGCATCATATGATCCCCCGTGTCACCCAAAGGGCCACTGGTGGAACGACCCGACCCTCCCTCGACCGCGCTGGCCTGAAAACGAGCCTATTCCATTGCGACAACGCATCAAACGTTTCTTATCCCATCGCGCTCCCTCAAACTCTCTCCCACTGGAGCCCGAAGCCATCGAGGTATCCGCTGCGCATGGGTTGCGGGTAAGCTTTAGTCTCATCTTGCACGCAGTCCCTAGCAAAACTTGCATAACAGAGAATTGTCGTGTGGAAGCGGAAACGGAAAGAAAATCCCCCGATGATGACAACTAGCGCACCTTCCACTGCAGCACACGCAAGCGAGCAGCCAACACCGAGTCCATTTTTCCATGCACCACACACCTCCTCATCGCACGCTCTTGAGAGCTTTCCATCGCACCTGTCACTGCCTACACTACCGATCATGACTCAGATTTGGATTCAATCATCGAAGGCTCCTGTAACAGGTTCCTCGACAAAATATGTTTTCCTTGTGGACACTACCACTAGGATGTTTACCGCTAGAGCATCGGTTGAATTTGTTTTGGTAGGTCTAATCCGCTCGCATCTGATGCATCAAGCAAACCAAGATAATCTGATTATGATCGTGTTCCAGTTGTATACGCATCTATTGTAAGAACATAAACTTAATATGTGCCCTGTGGTGTGTGTCGCCATGCAAGTTGTCTGCCTTGCCCCGATGATTGCCACCTGCTTCCCCCCCTTTGTACTATCCCATGTGAATATTGACATTAGCCCTTGGGAAGAGCCTAAGGACCTTTCTGTTGCAGAAATCACGATGGCTCTGCCATTATATATGCGTTAGGCTTCCAGAATTTCCAGGTTGACAGTACACACCTAACACAGTCAAGTGCATTAGTCTTCACGACGAATCGCGGGACAATTCGATAGGGAAATGTGTCCGGATATCTGAAATACCAAAACATGATCAGTGAGCTTTCAACGGGGCATGTATAGATGCGGCGACCCCAGACAAAGGCATTGTCACTAGCGATGACCAGTCTTCGTGGAGCAATCGTTAGGGCTCGAATACATGAGGATCGGGATACCTCTTTTCATCGTACGTCATCTCCCTAAAGATATTTGATCTGCTCGAAAATTCAGCATTTGTAGATGCCGCTGATCGTTGTTGCATACGGTATGTATATGCACCATCATCAGAGGCAGTAAAAAGATGTTATGCAATGCTGTTGGTTCGAGGGTGAATCTTTGAAGCTTTTGAACTTCAATGAGAGCTCGGGCTCACGTGAAAGCGCTTCGGAATGCGCGTGCCACGTACACAGGTTAGCGCAACGAGTTTCAAAATTCCAAGTTTATGGGTCCTGCAGATTCCTCAGGCTAGCGCCGATGATTCCAGCCAGTACATCTGATGTGGTGTGTGGTTGGTCAGCATACCGTGCGGGTGAGGACGATAAATTACTCTGTATCAGAGCAAGTGGTGTGAGTGCTCCGAGTCATGTTCAGCGTTCGGACGTGTTCAATGCGGTCCCAAGAAAGCTGAACGGAGAACTCTCGAGCTCGGTGCAGTTCTCAATCATTACGTAAGGTTATTGTGGACACACTTTGATAATCGATTAGACTAGGTTCGAGACCACGCTCCTCCCCAGCAGACGTTTCGAGGGTGGGGGTCCCGTCCTACTAAGCAGTTGAAGGCTTGATCATCTGTTCTTAGATGAAGTACATACCATCAATTTTAACCGTTTATACTTTTTTTGTGGTCACCCTTTTCTCATCACCTGAAGTCGGTAGAATACGTACGACCACCTTAGTACTTATTGAAGATACCTAAGTGGACGGCGAGTTCCAACTCCACTGAATACTTAAACTCGAGCAATTCAATTGCAACCGTAAGCTGTAACATTGGTGTTTCAACAAACGGAAGTCAGGCCTGGCGGTCCATGCCGCAAATACCCAGTAATACATTGCTAGTTCATTCGAAATGAGGACTGGCACCATCAAAGAACTCGTACGGAACTCGAGTGCGTTCCGCTCGCCACTGAAAGGACCAATTAGTTTACTTCCACTGCGACGTGTAAAAGTTATTGACATAGGGGTTTAAACGTTCAAGAACCCCGAAACCAGCGAGGCGGGACTTTCTTTTACAGCAGTTCCCGCAAAGCCTTATATTCCTCCTCCTGCGGACAGCTTGTGGGTAGGCCTTCGTGCGGATCGTTCGAGGCGAAGGCAATGCACCAGAAGAACTTCCCCTAAGGGGTTTTGACATGACGAAGTTTTGTGTAGATGTAGACGCCAGTGTTCAGCCTAGCATTAATCGTAGCCGAGAGAAGGGCGTTGCGCCGTTAGCTTCGCGTCTCAGGAGGCTTCAGACCATCTCAATGGCCCGCCGCAACCACCACTGGCAGTCATCTCCCACCAGATATCCACAATATTTGACCATGATATGATGCTTGAAGGAGAGCGTATTAGAGCACAGACACGATTCCGACACACATATGTGAGCCTACCTAGGATCCAGGGGAATTTATCAGTAGTGACTGAGCGGGTTTGAACTTTGAAATTTGAACATGTTGCAGAGGCATATGTCATATCACGTGATACTGCATCTTGGAACACGTTGGACTGCCGTTGGAAGATCAGATTTACATAACTAATGTTGCTACCTCGATACTCCTGTTGGCGTATCAATATCATGACAGGTTTTCCCAACCGAGAGGCGTTGATACTTGCCTACTGAAAGGAACGAAGTGCTCAGGATAGGGAAACTGGGTTGCAGGGACATCACCGCAAACCTTTTCGGTGTAAACCTCCTGTTTTGTCTCACAAACTTGGGCACTTTTACTTACTAGTATGACTCGTAGTAGTCCTCTCAACTTTCCTCCGGCATCGTACCATCCCCATCACCAACGCAAGAGGACACAGTGCTGGGCTTCCATTACAAGCCACTGGGAGTGCATCAGCACACGTCACACGCTCTCAAGTACTCTCTGCCGTACCCTGTCACCACCTACTTCACCGACAGTAACTCAGATTCGGTTTCAATAGAAGGCTCCTGCAACAGGTTCCTCGACAACATATGGTTTCCTCTTGAGCACTACCACTAGGATGTTTACCGCTAGAATGACTTGAGACACTATACTATTCGTCCGTCGGCTTGGTGAGCAGTACCTGTGGGTCGACGCGCCATGCATTGTCCAAGACGGCCACAATGACCAGGCGGTGCAGTGATGGAGTTATCCATGGCAGCTCTACGTTCATGATCCTTGCAGTGGGCGGCACATTTGCGCGTGATCCCCTCCTAAGCATCTGCCCATGTACCCGAAACCCACAACAACAAATATCACTAACCTTCTGTCCTACTCGTCCTCCCACGCGAAGTTGGATGTATCAAGAACTTATGCTCTCCCGCCGGCGCATCTTCGCCACGTGCACTTTGAATGCAGGACGTATGGAGCGAAGACGTAGTTGCAGAGCGGAACGACATCTCTTTGTCTGTGCACCCCCGAGGTACAGTGGCGCGGGCGGCTTCACGTCCTTGCATGCCCCACACAGTGGATGCACACTACATGTATGCAGTACTACATCAGTGTCATTGTATACACAATGGAAACTGAGCGTTGACTCTGGCGTCGTGAACGCGGTAACAGCGCTTCTCAATGCGATTACAAAGGGGTTTGGCGGCTGGTGGAGATCCTGTAACGCGTTCCGGTTTTGAATATCAACGGTGGAACTCGCGGTGATGTTCATCCCGTTTGCGAGTCGGCGACAGGTACCTGCAGACGAAAGTAGAACGCCGTGGCTGTCTTGGTCATGGGCTGCATAGTGCGATGCTGTGCAATTCTTTATTGATATCCAGGGTGGAGTTGTTTCGACCTGAACTACCTAGCTACTTGCAGATCAGTGGCATATCGTGGATGATGACATGGACACTCAACTTGATCGCCTAGATGTGCGGCGTACTGGCCATGGCAGGATCCGTTTTTGTCCGATAAAGGAAACGATACGTCGGGTGCATGTTGTATATGATGGTGGTGCAGGAGATCATGACTTTCTCTCCACTTGCTCCACCTCGGAACCTCTCCTCATCAAAGATACACATACACTCCAGAGATGCGGTTAGACGGCCCTTAGAGCCACTTGACTCTTCAATCCTTGTCCATCAGTTGTCCCCCATAGGACACGCCAACCTTATACCCTGACCTCCTCAATACACTCACACTCCATAATTTACGCTGAACCCTGGTTATGCGGAAATACACGATGAGTTGGAGACATTTTTGTCACGGCCAAAGTGCCCCCTGGTCCTAGGCCCTGGTGCGCTTAACCTTCGGCATTGGTGTGACAGATGAGCAGCGAGTGGAGTACATCGCCCTCATCCCTTCTATTGAAGTTGCGATAGTGTGTTACTATTGTCAATTTGTATGGTAACATTATGTAATATGTGGACCTCTGCGTTTTTTTTCCAATGATCGTGCCTGGCATCGCGGCAAATCAGGTGACGTATCACGTGATTCGGTGTTGGCCGAAATAGGAAAGCTGCTCTTGCGTGTCGTGCACCACACCACATTGATGTCTCCTTGACTAGTGAACTTGACTAGTTGCCCTTCGTCGTTCGTTCGCATGAAATCTCACCCTCACCACCCTCTCTGGAAGCATATGATTATCAGGAAGAAATCCTCACACCCTACCATCTCTTTGGTCTTTGGAGAAGCACAGCAGGTTTCACCGTCCCAAACCGCAGCTGAGAAATTACCCCAGATACTGCGCAAAGCTAGTCCCATTTCATCAAGCTTAATTTTAAAGGATCAGTTGGAGGAATCTGAAATGCCACCCGCACATTCTGACCAGCCTGGCTCGGAGCTCGCCAATGCCCAGAAAACTGAAGAAGTGTCGACCATTGATGCTCAGGAGAGCTTACCATTGTCAGTCGAAGGTATTTATTACTCTTTTATCTTTTTGTTTTCGCAATTTTGAATGCAATATATCATTTCAGGTTCACATTCTGCTCCTGCCTCTCCTAGTACCTCTCCTAGTAAGCGTGACATCACAGTCGTGCAGCCAGGTCCACCTGCAACATCTTTGGATTCCGCATCACCTGCTTCGCTTGATACTTCTTCTTTTACCACTCCTCGTGATACGTCTGCTGCAGCGTTGTCTCATAAGTCTTCTTGGTTTGCCTCGTGGACCCGAACAAAAGGGGAAGGAGTTCCTGATCCAGGCGACGAGAAGACCCGACGCCCGACCCCAGTGCCAGCATCCGGGACGGGCTCTTCTTTGTCCATAGAAACTGTACATCCGCAGGCTCATGCCTCTTCAGTCTCCCGTCGACTGCCTATTCTCAGTGTAACTGGAAATTCTCAGTCAGTTGCACAAAGCACTCCTACCCCTACCCTTCCACGGGATATACTTGCGAAACCACGGTTAAATGATCCACCCACCGCTTCTCCCCGCTCAGCGTCGTATCTGTCTTCCTCTTCGCCAGCAGCCCAACAGTCTCAATCTAGCCCCATGTCCAGACCCTCACCGCTGGATGAAGATGTACCACGTCCGTCTGCCACGTTGCCTCCATCCACTCAGTCCGCCGTCCTGCAAAGCGGTAGTGCATCAAATTCCAGTCCGACGCCGACGAATCGGTTCACTCTGGGTATCCCTCTGCTTGGGCGGACAAAGGTCCCTCTTGAAAAGACGGTAGCTGCGGCTCAGCGTGACGATATCAAAACTATGTCACTGCCAGCGGACCAGCCTTCACCTTTCAAACAACAATTAGCCACCCAAGGTTTGTTACGATCTTCCAAACACACTTAGCATGATGACTGAATACATCATTTGATAGAGTCTATACCTTTGGTTACGGGGGGGCCTTCTGCTCCCATCACTGAGACAACGGAGGTGAATGTTACGGTGGATACTGTAGTTCAGCCTGGAGAGGTTGCTGATAAAGGTGCCGCAAGTGCTATTGAAGTCACTAGCCTTCAAACAAGCACATGGTGGTCGTATCTCGGATGGGCTAGTACTCGACCACCCGGTGCTCAGCCATCTGAAAGTCAGGTGGAAATTGAACCAACCCTCAGCAAACCCTCGGCTGTTCCCGATGCACCGGTACCACCAGTTGATGAAATGGCGGCACAGCCAACCGTCAACTCCGAGACTGTTGTTCCTCAGAAGTCGGCAGATGACACTGACCAGATCACATCAGAGAAGGCCCCTCCTGTGCTGTCCGCTGGCACATCGGAATCGCAAGGCTCTGCGTGGTATGCACCGTGGGCGTGGTACTCAGACTCATCTACTCCTGTGATATCGACGAGCTCTCATCACTCGGACACTCGAGTCACCGGTGGCGAGGGCAACGTGCCTCCGGAGCTTACCAAAGATGCTGAGGTTCTGAAACAGGCGACCATTTCTGTTTCTCCTTCGCCGGAGGCCCAAGCTCCTACATGTGGGACGAGCGAAGCTAATCCAATTTCATCGACAATTACTAATAATACATCCGGCTGGATTTCATTTTTCTCTGCTCGAGCAGTGACGATGAAGGCTATCACAAATGAAAGTCGCAATGGAGAGATGGAAGTTATGGATTTGGACGAAGATGAAGTCCCTGCGACCGCTGGCTCTCCATCATCGGCCCCTAGTTCTGCTCCGTTGAGCAAGCATATCGTTATCAAGCCACCATCACCGAACCAAGCGGGCGTGCCACTTGTTTGTCCTTCTCCCTCATCTCCAGCTCAGAAGAAACCCGAAGACAAATCTATTCCAGCCAGTGGCTCGGTCAGTGTTCCTGACGCCGTCCGGCGCAGTGCCACGAAGCGTCCACCGTCTCCGACGCCCTCGAAAAAGTCAGGGGCAAAGACGCCCATATTCCCTCCTCCACCGAACCTGGTTCTACCCACATGGGAGGATATATTCCACACGCAGCCTCGCGCCAATGTGGCTGCTCAGCCTTCGTCCGCTCTTTCCAAGACCTTTCAATACGTCAGCGATGTACTCTTCGCGCGTGATGAGCCTGCCGCAAATAAGAAAGGGAAGGGAAAGGAGAGGCCCTTGGGACCGTATGAAAAAGCGCTCCCACGGTCGTGGGACGTATTCGGAGGACAAGAACAGCGGGATGTGCTTCAAGGATGTCAAACGGCGGTTGTGATTGGCGTGCACGGGTGGTTTCCTGGTGCGTTCTTACTTTTGTAAGATGGCACGTCAGCTCATAAGCCACCTGAAGGTGCTGTCATGCGGACGGTCCTTGGAGAGGTTAGTATATATCAGCCGTCGGTTGTCACAGTTTTGACTAGTTCCTTATGCAGCCGACCGGGACAAGCTCGAAGTTTGTGAACATGGCTGTTCAGGCTTTGGAGGAATTCCAAGACAAGCACAACGTAAAGCTGTCAAAAATCACTAAGATACCCCTGGAAGGCGAAGGTACGATCAGTCGCCGCGTGGATAAGTATGTTCATATTCTCGACAAGATCTCTGCTATACTCACAACAGTTCTCCCGTGAAAATAGATTGTATCAGAACCTAATTGGAAATCAGGAGTGGATGGATGACCTTCAGAATGCCGATGTGATTTTCTTTGCGACACATTCTCAAGGATCAATCGTTTCAACCCACATCTTGGATCGCCTCATCGCCGATGGTCACATACGAACAACAACACGTGATTTGGCTACCGCCGCAGTTGCTATTGCTTCTGGTAGCGTGAGCACGATGCGCCCACCGCAAAGGGTCTGTTGTCTGGCCTTGTGTGGAATTCATCTTGGGCCACTGAGGTACCTGAGCACGAGTTCGCTGGTCCAACCTTATATCCAGGTAAGCCACATGATTTCGCCGGGCATCCAAGTTTATACAATACGACCCAGTACTTTGAGTCGATTGCTGCTAGGGAGCTATTCGAATTTCAGGTGAGTTTGTTCCATAAAGTGGGATTATTGATAGTGATTGCATGCCGCCACCATCAGAATACCGAAAGTCAGATTTCCAAAGACTACGTAAGGGCCTTGAGGAACGTGCTGGATAATGGAGTATGCAACATCTGCAGGGCTGATTATTCGTCAGACTAACCCCATTGTCTCTCCTGCAGGTTAAGATGGTCTATATCGCGTCATTGAATGACCAAGTAGTAGGGCTGTATTCCGGGCTGTTCACGTCGGTGACACATCCCTTGATTTTGCGTGCGCTTTACATTGATGGAGATGCATACCAGTGCGTGTCTGTAGTGCTTATCTTACGCGAATCTGGCTAACGTCACAACATTTGTAGTTCTTCCGATTTCCTTTCCAATCTTCTCGTTCTCCTGCTACGTATACGAAACGCAGGGTTATCAGATGGTGGCCTCCTTGCTCATCTATCGGAGTCAACCGCTGGATCGCTGAATGGAGTGGGACATTCAACAGCATATGAAGAAACTGCTACATACTCGTGGGTATTCTTAAACTATTGGCGGGTATGAACTTGACTCTGCAAGCAGCTTCGCAATCAACTACCTTTTCCTGTCTGACTCTGGACAAAAACAACCACAAGTTGAGCTTGTAATGGAGCCGTTTGATGCGCGAATGGAGCGGAATGACTATGAGGTTTGCTATCATAGCCCCTGTCACGTGTGCTCCTACAATGAATATTCTCCGTAGATTCCTTGGGCGCTCCGTGATCTGATTGCGGATGATCGAGTAGCCGAGCTTTTTTCAGAAGATTTTATTCTTCTGCGAGATGCTTTCCGAGACTGGCAACCCAAGACTGCAATTCTGCGTGATGTCAAGAGGAAACTCCAGCCGATTCAGCGCCTGTCATCCACGATGATTTCCAAGCATGTCGATTCCATGAGTAAACTATGATTCACCCCTCGTTGCAGGCTTTGATTGATGGAAGTCGTTACTCCAACCTCCTCACATTGCGTCACTAGATTTTCACACACCACAGGACTAATACTTGAAACACTATTCCTCACTGTATAACAGTACATATCATTCATTTGCATCGCCCCATAGCCGTAATTTATTGAGGCCATTGCGATGCAGGAAAAAGTAAGTTCCGGATCACGCAGTACGGATCTTCGAACCTCCGGATCTTACATACTATGATTGTCAATGGACGGCGTACAGAACCGAAGTGTACGACGCTGATGTGAGGGATGATGTGAAAAAATCTTCGCCGATCACATGGGAGAACGTTGAATGTTAAGAGGCTGAGCACTGAGCCGTGAGGATCGAGATTCGAGGGCAGCCGGCATCAACATTTCAGATTCTGTCGATCATCATTTTTCTGAGAATATCTCTGATGGTTTGATCCTATCTACTCGAAGATGTGCGTTATACATATCTAATGTTAGAGTCCTAATCAAGAACAAGGCAATCACAAGATGCACAGAAAAATGATAGGCATCAAGTGAACAATATAGTGCAGCCATTCTCAGCGGTATTCGGCCCCACAGTCTCCTATCGTAGTAATCATTCGACGACCATTAGATTGATCTTGCACTGCTTCAATAGCGTGATTGTCCTCCTCGTTCAACCTGAAACCAAAAACACGATCGTTGTCATCAGTATGCTCGGAAACTCCCAAACGGGCGCCTGAAGAAAACCAAATAAATCTCCGCTTCGAAGGCAGATGATTGTCCTACCTATGATTACAGCTCCGACAAAAGAGTGATCAAGGGCCCATCGTGTGGCTATGTTTGCAATGCTCAACCCACCATGACGATCGCCGATTTCACGTAGCACCGCCAAAAGGGTCTGAAAAAGCGCCCAGTTGCCCCAAGCCTTCAAAATCATGTCGAGATACTGAGGGTGATTATGAGATCTTGTCATGTGCAACTAGGCTACGCCGGAGGAGAGATCCATACCTTGCGCTGAGACGGCGTCAAAGGACCGGAGTAGAGGTCTGGTTCCGGTTGGTTCAGCCACTTGTCTGCCAAAAATCCACCGCACTGCAAAATCACTGTGTAATGATCCGAGATAGTGAGAAAAACACAAACATACAAGCGTGCCATATGTTAATAACTTTAAGTTGTGTCGTTCGCATACATCAGCCATCCCATGCAGTGGCCGTGTGTCGATTAGGGAGAACTAGATGAAAGATGAGAACAGCAATCGAAGCACTGGTTTGGAAAATCGGACTTGGACTTGATTTGAAACGATGAAACCAGGTCCCAGTTGCGTACAGATTTCATCTGTCCGTATGGCATCGAAATTGCACAGGCCGACGGCGCTAATCAGCCCTTCATTCTGAAGGTCTTGGAGGATTTGTAGGGCCGTGAGATATCCTTTGTCCGAATAATCTTGCCAGTGAAACTGCGGGGGAAAACTGCCATGAAAGAAGAGGGAGCTTATCAAGTCCTAACTAACTTGCAACAAGTCAACAGTCGTGGTGCGCATGCGTGTCATACGTTCCCGGACCGCAGTCTCCACCACAGAACGTGACAGTTCCATTTGCCGGAATATGCACCACTTTGTAGCCCCGACAACATCTGCCGGGTTGGGTAACGATTCTTTGAATTGCCCCTGGAAATACCGGCTCGAAAGACTGGACCTGGGTAATACCGAGGAATATAGCTTACGAATAGTATTTCCGCGCTTCCATAATGATCGGCTGTGAGACATCGTGTTCAGTTCGCGGTATGGCAGTGTAGACACAAAGTTCGTACCCTAAGCGCACATCGGCGAAGTCAGTTATTTGAATGACCTATCAAGGAGCACGGATTGCGTACCATGTCTGCCAGAAATGGAGTTCATGATTGTAGAGCAAAACACATGACCTTGAGATTCGCGACTCACCGAAGGAATTATAACCTAGTTCTGCATGCCTGGCCATTGCTTGACGAACCTTTGTTGCCGAGGCGCTTCCCCAAGCGTTGCTTGAAAGTTGCCAGAGACCGACCCATATCCTGGGGACTGTGAAAGGACCAAGGAGAAATGTCTCTTTGGGATGCGGTCTTGTTCTGAGCATCTTCCTACACAGGGGACTGGGATAGGAGTGAAAAGGGAGTTTGATAAATGTTCATTATAATGGAACATTTTTCAGCTCCGTTTCAATGAAGATGGCGCCAAGGGTAGGTAAAAGCTATTTGGACAAGTTGACAGTTCCGTAACATGGACGTTTGGAATGAATCGACATAAGCTAAAGACTCGGAGTAATGAAATTAGCATCATTTCCAAGATATTACGGTAAATAAGAATTGACCGTACATGAAAAGGTTTGCGTCAACCTGTACATGTGTTGCTCAATGATTTGACTTGCCTCGAAATAGTCGCGGGGCCGGTTATAGCATCTAACAGCATCTAACTGGATAATGATGATGACACCTGCAACTGCTGATCTCCGAGAAGTTGCACTGCAAGTGTTAAATAAGTTCGGATTCAGCTTTCCGACCACTCGTGTTCTCCCTCCAATCGATTACCAGCGCCCATCCCGTTCCAAATGCCCGCTCCCGAAGTTGCACTTATCCATACACACGAAAACGCCAAAACACTGGGACATGTGTAAGTTCGTCATCTTACCTATTAGCGCTTTCTCTTCACAGTGGTGATCGGAACATTTCCAGTAACTTGATGGTATGTACACCAGAGACATCGTCAAGCACCACCTAAAGTGCAAATGCATTCTCCTCTCACAGGTGGACACGCTGATAGCCAATGCCACGATAGAAGAGCAAGTGCTTGTCATTTTCGGTCGCCATCAGAACGCTTACAGTGGTGACGTTCGAGCAGCTTGCGTGCGATCACTCGCAATCTCCTCGCAACCGGTACGCCTAGCCTCGCAGCTGCATTCACAGCTGCGGCGCGATCGCGTCTCCGTCAGACCAGTGCTAAACGTATAGCGACAACAAATGGTTTATTCACGACTAGTCTCAATGGCATCTATGCTATTCCTACAGCAGAGCTAGATAAGGCTCTCGCCCGCGCACGTTCTCTATACGGAGCTGGGATGGGTTTCGCAAGTCTGGGTATCCTTTCTTCTATTGTAAAAGCGACTGTCGGCTTGCGATGGGAAGACGATGGCGCAATGGCACATGTTTTGGCAGTGGTAGATGCAGACATTAGTCAAGCCATCCAGGTATGTGTCAACATCACTTTCCGCCTATCATCTACTGACCGGATTCCTGGCAGAGTTGCAAAGAAGAACTGGAAGGTGGTCGCATGAATGATTTGACGGCTGCTCATGAAGCGATAGGCAATCTATGGTCGGGGATCAGGGAAAGTGCCAGGGATGTGGAAATTTGGGGCGGAGAATTTCCCTTTGACAGAGCATCTAATAGTATCGTCTGCTGGAAGATCTAGGGAACTTGTCTAGATGGCGGTGACAATGACAACTTCACTGAACGTCTCACTATAGGGCAAACACTGCGCTACGCGGGGGGGCCTTTGTGTAATCACATTGAGTAGCGCACGCTAATTTGAAGCCAGCGTGGGTCAATTCACAGCGGGAACTATATAAGAGAGCGGGCATCAATATCTATCAGAAATAGGAAGCGGGTACTCAGGGATCCACTGCATTCTTACGATCGTAACCGGTAAATTGATTGTAATTGAAGCAATGTCGAACTATTTGAACAAGCCTAAAGGCTTTCCAAAAACGCAAGCGAAGTGTAGTTTGTTAACCGGTCAATTGATTGCAAACGCAACGTCAAACCATTTGAACAACCCTAAAGGCTGTCAAACGGACCTTAAGCCACGGCAAGTAAGCTTAATCGCAACGGCGAATAACGGAAGCTCGGATAAACCTGAGTGTCAAGGATAATAGTTTAAGGAACGGATCAACCTTCCTTTCTAATAGCTATTCACACCACATTAGCAAAGTGCTGTCTTCAGTGCTCAGCGCTGACGAAGTAGGGGGTCGACGTGAACCGCTTGTGTAGGGTCGGGGGCGTAGTTTGTTCGCCGCCAATTGATTCGCGAGCAAATGAGGGTTGCGGTGCTGTGGCATTACCTAGAATATATAGAATATTATCTACTCACATGCATTTGACAGACTATATGAAATAGATAAATCAGATTTCTCTGTAGGACCCCACAACGGCATTTGGTGAGCTGCTGATGGCACTTGACATATGGCAGCGAGAGGGCTGA
>PVYP01006146.1:6744-16922 GCA_002995295.1 Rhizopogon vulgaris
TTCCCTTTCGGAACTCGAAAAGAGTTCATCCCTCTCAGTCGCACTATCTCACACCGGCCTCGAATGCACCTCCTTTCCCCTCCTTTCCCCCAATAACACATTCGGAAAAAGTAATTCCTCGTCATCATCCCACAGATGGACATGTTCCTCGAGCGGTCAAATGACGAGGTATCCTTCATTAGCGCCTCCTAGTTCTGGACCGTCCTCGTCCAACTCGAATCGTCACTCTGATTCAGCTGTCGAGTGGCACCGTGCGCCAGCAGGTCTTGCTGCGCTCACGAGTATCCAGTTAGAGCCCGCAAAGCCGAGTCCGAGTCCGAGTCCATTTCCCAGATCTCAGAACACTGATATTCCTAACATACCGCTAAGCCTACTTCCTGCTCATCGACTATCACGATCACCACCTGCAGCGGACAAGAAACGTGAGGTGAAGCCGCGCACAGCTCATCTACGCACTCACTCGCCAGGGTCAGTACCGGAAGTTGAGCGAAGGTCGATAGTACAAGGCGGTATTGCAAGTATCGATATGGCATTGTAATTACTTACTTACGACGTGATGGACATTTTACTTACGATAGACACTTTACGAACGACGCGCGACGGACCTCTACGTACATATCTATAATATAAATCATCCGTTCAAGTGGACTTGCATTGATACGCGTCGCCTTGATATTAGATAACTTGAAGGTATGGAGATACCGGGCGAAGCAAGCTCTCGTCCGGTATCCTGAGTTCATTTCGGTAGCACCAACTTGAACTTGACCTCGATTTGTGTCCAGAGTCCAGACGTCTGACGCTCAGAGGCGAACATGTGGGAAATGCTTTTCGTAGCGCTGGCTACTTACAAGTAGTCAGATAGCACAACCCAACACCATACATAGCTGAAAAAATTGGCCCCCCGGCTCCAGGGCTATAAGCGCTTTACATAAGTTGACTACGTCGTTTTCGTTTGTAATCACTTTTCGTTCCTTAGACAATTTCTCCTAACACACCTCAGTTGCTTACCCGACAACTGAGATGATATACATTTTTTACGGATACTAATGGACTACCTAAGTATAGCTGCAGGCGCACCAATTAGGAAAGAGTCGACGGTAAAACTTTGTTCACGTATATGCAATCCAATCATCACACGTTGTCTAGCGTCTAGACTCATCCGGATCTGCCCGCCGGGGCTGCCATCAAGCCTGGTCTATTTCTAATGTTATTATATCACAATTGTTTGACCAAAAAAAAACACATCTAGCACTGAAATGAAAGCATCTATTACTCACCATTAAAAATATTCGTTCGGATTCATTCGCGCGCATGACAGAAATACTCGGGCGCTGATATCTCTCTGGTCTTCGGAGAAGCACAGCAGGTTTCGCAGCTCCACATCCTGCGCGAGGATAGCTGTATGATGAAATTCGACGCCATCACGGGGAGGAGCAGCGGAATGGCACCCGTCATTGAGAAGTCAGATGATTGACCCAATCTATGATTAGTACCTGTCTCCCAAACTAATAGTCGACTCATGATAAGGCTTCGAGGAGGTGCGGGCCGCCATCCTGACCAAGCACTCCGGTATAAGAATGCTAGCGGGTCGCGTATGAGACGTATTTCTCCTACATTTCGTATTTCTCCCCGCAAAAATGTCATTTGGAAATACTCTCCAACTGATCACAGGTGCACCCATTCCCCAGATCGGTCTCGGTACCTGGCGCTCTAAACCCAATGAAGTCGAAAATGCCGTAAGGAAGAAGTTACCCTGATGAGCTCCAGTCTAGTTTATTCACCTCTCCGACGGATTGCCAGGTCGATATTGCAATCCGCAATGGCTACCGGCACCTTGACCTTGCTATGATCTACCGTAACCAGGATGAGGTCGGAAGAGCGCTCAAGAAAGTCATCCCCTCTGTCGTTACCCGCGAGCAGCTTTTCATCACGTCGAAACTCTGGAATTGCTCGCACCAGCAAGGACCAGCTGAGGCAGAGCTTGACGAGACACTGAAGCAGCTTGGACTCACTTACCTTGATCTCTATCGTGCGTGATAACCGGGCTTGTCTTCATACCTCTAAACTCGGTATATTCGTGGCAGTTGTACACTGGCCTGCGGCATTCGAGCCTGGAAATGGTCTTCTTCCTCCGCATCCCACCAAGGAAGGAGAGGTACAGTTGGACCTTCAGACCTCCCTTGTTGACACCTGGAAAACGATGATCAAGCTGAAGGAAACCGGCAAGGTGAGCTCATACGTAGTAAATGGTGTGCAACTGTACATTTAAGTTTTAATAGGTCAAAGCTATCGGTGTTTCCAACTTTACGATCAAGCACATCCAAGCTTTGATAGACGCAACTGGCGTCGTTCCTGTAAGTATAACAGCTTGGTTCTTTTTAGGGGGTGTTCGTTTATGGAAAAATATAAATCTAGGCTGCTAACCAGATCGAAGCTCACCCTCTACTTCCGCAAGATGATCTCGTTGCATATTGCAAGCGGGTCGGCGTCCACATTACCGCTTACAGTCCGCTAGGGAACAACCGTTGGTGTTCCGCTCATATTCGGATCATAAAGCAAGAACGCTGATGCGCTTGAAATAGTTCTTGGCAAGCCCATGCTCACCGAGAATGCCGTTGTGAAGGAAGTTGCCGAAAAGTTGAGCGCAACCCCTGCACAGGTTCTCATTGCGTGGTGCGCTCATCGTGGATATTCTGTTATCCCCAAGTCTGTGCAAGAGAGTGAGTATAATGAGCGGTTCTTATAATTGTAATGGTCTGACGGAGTCTACGACATTGTAGGCCGCATCATCTCGAACTTCCAGCAAATTTTACTGAGCGAGGAAGACTATGAGAGGGTTACTTCGATTGGAGTGGGGAATTTCGAGCGGTATGTTAGGACTTTTTGAACATATGTTATTTCACTCACTTGAATACTTTTTTTATTATAGCTTCAACATCCCTTTCCGCGAAAGCTTGAAGTGGGATATCAACATCTTTAACGAAGAAGTTGAGAAAGCTGCTACGTTCCAAGTTAAGATTGTATAGAAATGGGGGAGGAGGAAGGGTCTAGACCTCTATGCCATCATGATAGTCATTTTAAACAACGTGGGACCTCTGACACTTCTTTCTAAGTTGGTGCCTTGGGAAATTTATTGAATATGCGGGGAAACATTTGTATTGAAATCAGAAATTGAGAACCATATATACTCTCTCTACTACGCTTGCAGTTCGACTTTCAATTTTGTCTCCTTGATCTTCGCTCACAGCAGTCTCTTAATCCATCCTTTCTTCCAGCTATGAGTGGGTCGCCGACCGCATATCTTTTATGGTCCATCCTAGCATGCTTGGTGAGCGCTCCCTACGCCCTCCAAATACAGAACAGGTTCTTGATGTGACATTTCGCAGTTCTTTTGTTTCCTCATCTTTCATCTTTGGAATTATGATCGTTTTCAGTGTCTCAAATGGAGCGAGTCTGGCAGACAGCCTGGCGCGTTCAAACGGGTTATGTCGGTGTGTGCATACCATGTGCAAAATCATGAGTCCCTTGACATTCCTGAACGTCCTCTTCTGACAGTACACATACATAGCAACCTTGACTTTTCTTATGATATTCACCGTAGGGTTCACATTCATAAAGTTCAAAGAAGGTTCGTTTGCATTCAAATTGCACGCTAACATTGACTAAATTTTTATTTCACTAGGCTACGTTGTCATCTCACCTATGACTCGTAAGTCTGCAACCTACGTCATTTCGCCCCACCTCATTCCATCCGTAGTCTATCCAACACCTATTGAATTATATTCACCGCATCACAAAAAGTGGATATTGCCTCTTTTCTTTGTGTTCAGTGGAGCATGGGCCTGTGAGCTGTGAGCGCTTTTCCCCCTCATGCTATCGCAGCGCTAATGTGTTTATGGCTCAAAGCGTCACACATTGGGAAGGTAGTCATACTCCAATTCGTAACACGAGATTTCCATGTTTACTTCTTTCCTCAGAATTGACATTCTGGCTCTTCCTCCTCAATCAAGGACCGAAGATGCGTCGCTGGTTCGATAGTTGGGAGTTTCGAGTTTTCCTACTTGGTATCTATCAAAGTTCACAACCGAAATTCTTTTTGGCTGACGTCGCCTTTTCTCCACAGGCACAGTGGTGGCGGGGATAGGGATGCCCTTGACTACTCTCGTTTCCCGTCGACAGCTCGATACGGTAGAGATGTCTCACAACCCGGCCTGATATCATCCTGATCCGACCTCCTTGCAGTGCCAGGCCTGGATATTCCTGGTCGGATCTTCTGCATCGACAGCAACTACTCTTCTATTCTTGTACGTTCTTGTAAGGTTTCCGGAATTCATCCGCCGAGTCAAAGAGGATGGAGGGGACCCATGCATTGTCCTGCGCCTCGTTATGTTCTATCAGTTAAATGTGAGTACTCAAATTGTGCCGGTGAGCTATCGTAATACATTTACCGCCTCAGTTCGCACGTGTCTTGTTCAGGTTCTTGTTTACTATTCCGTTGTTTGTTTTGGCGCTGGATGGTGTGCGAGGAAATCATCCTATCAATCAAGATCCGTGAGTGGAAGTTGCGTATACTATTTATGTTTCTCATTATCTTCGAAGCTTTTGGTCAGGTGTGTGAAGGCAGCATGCATTGTTTTATGTGCTTAATGACCGGTATCAGACTTTTTGATCGTGTCGGGAGGAATCGGCTGCTTTGTGTCTTCGTTCATCACACTTCTAGTGAGCTTCACTTTAACAAAATCACTTCCCTTCTGATTTCAGCCAGATATTCTTCCCTCGGTCACTCACCCAAGAACTTGGTTATACAACCGCTCTTATACCCCCTCCTGTGGTCAACAAATCACAGATAGCTATCCCGGATGAGCAGCACATCGCTCCCAAGCACGCACCCTTGACCATTGTCCGCCCGGCTTCTGCGCACCCATCGGAATCGTCCCAGGGTGAAGACACGACGCCTGAGTACGAAGCCGAAGACCCCACACGTATGACACACACCCATTCCTACGACGGGCATCCTCGCATCAGAAGACAGCCATGGGAGCAAACTCTGGATGAAGAAGCGCCGCCTGCAGACAGACGGCACCTCGGAACTCCCTACATGTTCGATCGACACTCGAGGTGCCTGGTGAGGCCACACTCCGACGGTTTCGCTATTGGGCTCCACCCTTATGTACGTGGATGGATGTTCAATTGTTCTTCAATCGAAGTATCTTACGTAGCGTGACAGGTTCGAACATTCCGATCACCAATTGGTAAGCTCCACCTTGTCATTGATTTCCACCAAGCCGTTTTGTACCTCGCTGAAACTCCCACAATAGACATATGTGACCTAGAATATGATGACCACTCACCAGCACGATAAAAACCCCGAATCCAAGACTCTTGGTCATCACTCCGTGTACTTGGCTCTGCGTCTTATGACCCTGTTTACGGTATTCATGCCCTTGACTATTTCTCTTCAGATTTGTTGGCCGCTTTCCGCAGTCTTGATTTACCCTCATTTACCACACACCATCTATCGACCTAATTTAGCTTACCTGCAACCCATTTATACCCCTGATGTTCGACCACCAGCTATGCTTTAGTCATCATGTACTTTATCTTTGTACTCGTAGATAGAATTAGGAGCCTTGTCAGCGCAGTTTTGTTTTGCTGTGCTGAATAGAGATACTAGCCGTCCCGTCACTGTGTCAGCTTCTGCTGAAGAAGCTTCAAGCTCCATCCTGATGTGCTCATATCTGGTTTTGGGACTCGCTGCAACGGTTCAACAAGTTGTTCTTTCGCCTTCTCTTGCATTCGCGTGGCCCAAGAATCCACTGGTGTCGGTTCGTCTGCCTTCTTCCAGACGTCCTCGATAGCCCCTCGCAGCTCAGACTGCAACTGATCAAACTCCACTTGTAAAGCAGCACCTTCCTCGCGGTGAACTTTGGATAACTGGAGGAGATGCGGTAGTAGTTTTCTGATCTCTCCTGCAATACAGAGGATTGTCAGCTTCATCGAACAAGGACATGTGAGCAAGCTCCTTTTACCTTGTGTAGTGGCGCATCGTTCTACGAGTTTTGTGAGCGACTTGAGCAAATATTCCTCCTCGTCAACAGTTCCTTTTCTCCCCGAACCTAGCTTGCGCTCCATCTTGCGCTTCGTCTTGGAACTTTTCCTGGAAGCCCTTTCATTGAGTCCAGGTGAAGATGCGAGAGGACGTGAATACTCACTTTGAGGCTTTCGAAGTGGTGGCTGAGGGCGCCACTGTGTACCGCGTAAAAGCGGTAGGTGCCATAGACACATCAGTCATGACGTCGACGTTATGGAGGGTCGGATCATCCAGGTTGTAGAATGCATCTGCTCCCGTGTCGTATTAAAACAAGAGGACGCCTCACGGAGGAGTGACACGTACCTGGTTCCTCCACTTTCTTAATTCGGAGCTCTGTCAACCGAGCTACTTGTTTACGCAGCTGGTCGCGCATCTCGTTAATATCGTCGCCGATCTGCGTACGACAATCCAAAGCACCCGGGAGAACGACATCATCTAGAAGTTCAGGCTGGGAATGCAACATGACCTAGAATGTGTCAGCTGATATGTCTGTCGCAATTTTTTGACTTACTATTCTCCGTGCCTCTGCGAATTCATTGCCCTGAACAAGTGCATTCACTGCCTGCCGGACGTCTTTGGCGTAATCGAGGAGTACCCGAGCAGATTCACTGAAGCGCTTCTTTGAGAAGAGCTCGTCTACTCTTTCGGTTAGCTTTGAAAGCAGTTGCCCTAAGCACTAGTCAGGCGTACCAGCGATGCGGTATGCAGTTTCTACTATTTCCTCGTCGCCCAGTTGCTCTTTCAGACCCAGTTCAAAAAGCTCCTGCCATTCCAGTGCCCTCTCATAAGATACCATAGCGCGTCGTGCATCTGATGCTTCCACAAAAACTGTTATCGGATATCAGTAACGAAGGTCAGTCCTCGCCTCCGGCCACACACCTGTAGCTGCCTGATGATATTCGTGCCTATCGAAGAGCCAGGCACCATAGACACCTAAAACATCCTGGGGGTGCGATCAATATAATGCTAACAGATCTGAAGTTCAGCTACCAGGTATTTATCCGTGCCTTTCCAGATCGCCAAAGCCTCATCGTGTAGTTGATATATATCCAAGTAATCCAAGGCTTCCTGGAAGTACTCTGGACCTGCATCGGTGTGTAAGTGAATCTTTGTCCAGACCATGAATATATATTATACCAGCGAGGCTCAAATCGCTGAGAGCTTTTGCGCGCCTCTTGAGATGGTCATCAATTTTGAAGCGCTGGTAATACTGGGGCAATGCCCTGAGTTCACGAAGGAAGGGGAGATACTCTCTTGGATCCTAAGAGAAGATAAATCAATTGGTCTTTGTTTTCAAAACGAAGAGTACCTTTTGCGCATGTTGTGCGACCATGAGAACAAGAGAGAAATCATACATGCCTAGAGCCGTATCGAATAGTCGATCCGCATCAACGAGGAAAATGATGTATTTGACGGCATCTTCGACCAAGCCTGGGCTAACACCTGGATGAAATACATATGCAATGACTTCTGCATAATATGATCAACTAAACGTACCTCGCAGGTGGAGCAACAAGGCGAGACCAGCTTCGTGGTCTGGTGGTGACTTGACAACGTATGCAGTAAGGATAGAGTTGATGTATTTCGTCAAATTCCTGTCCTCCAAATCTTGACGTACAGAATCGCAAACGTTAGCAATGACCTCTGCCGGGAGCTGGCTTCGCCTGAGTTATTGAGTCAGACAAAATTCGGAGCAGTTTATGGGGTACATTACCCTACACTCGTCAGAAACAGATTAATGTAGTCAACATCTTCAATCTGTTCCACAAACGCCGGGATAGAAGCCATGAAGACCTGTTGGTTATGTTCGACGATGACGTTGAGGTCAATGCGATGTTTACGGCAAGCCATGAAAGCCTTTCTCCACAATCCACTAGATTAAAAATTAGATGATCGATGTGTGATGATCACTGTAATTAAATACGTACGCGTCCAGATCGCTTTTAACAACCTCCATTACCATAGGTCGCGGGTTGATCGTCTCGAGATTGCCTCGTGGCATTTGCAGTACCAAGCTCATTGTACTTGGAACAGCTATGACGATTCTCGAGCCTCTTTCCACCCGTCGTTTTTCCCAAGCTTGCGACGCCAACTCGCCCGCTTTATTTTCACCGCCGATCGATGAGAAGACATTGCCTGAAGTAAAGGCTGCGATAACGCTCTTGAGAGGCGCAAATTGCACATCATGTGATGTGGTAGTGAAAATCACGAATCCGGAGGCAACAGTGAAAGAATTTACACTGCTGGCTAGTAAGGCCGAATCTTCGGTCGGGATTGCGGCATAGAGCTTTCCCTCTGCAGACAGGCCGACGAAAAGTTGGGTGTCGACGCGCTGGGAGGAGGGGCAGAGCCACGGGAAAGAGCAAATCTGCGACAATGATTCTTCTTGTTTGTGAACTAGAGGTCATGATCAGTGATCAAGTCTACTATATCTTAGTCAAGGACATTACACACCTTGGAAGATGTAGCCGTCAGGGGCCTGCCACGCAAGATGCTCAGGAATTTCGTGAGGAATGAGACGACCGTTCTTCTGCGGTAACGATACTTTCCTGACTCTTGTCTCTGAAACTGGCTTCAACGGTAGAGTGACGCGCTCAAAGTCATGGATATATATTTGGTCGTTCCCACCGATGTCAGAACCAAGAATGACAACTGAAATGGTCACATGTTCTTCATCATCGCCTTTGGAGGAGACAAGGACTTGGCGACATTGATGTAGCTCCGGTGGTAAACTCGTTGACCAAATAAGAATTGGGTTCATAGCTGCTCCCCTACCCGGTGTGATTCGCGTTTGCAATGCCCAAATCATTACGTGTCCTTCTTGCCATACCGCACCGAGAAGGTCATACGATTGTGAAAGCGTTATGTGAGATGGTACCAGGGACAAGAATGGGCCGGATGACGCATCGGTGGGAGGATTCACTGACAACTGATGCGATGACATAGGTGGAGGTACATTTTGCGTTCGGAAAGGTGTAAGTAAAAAACTTTCTGTCGACAATTTAGATGAAACAGTGTGAACATAATTAAGGACTTACGTCCATCAATTACGCCAACACAGCCAGTATCGCTGGCTCCAGCGCATGTCTCCCATGCGTAATCTCGTTGTATAATGTGCACTGCAGATATTTTCAGCAGGCAAGGCACGAAGATTCTAGAGAAAGACGTACACGGTGTTGTCAAAAGAAGCCTCATGCTCACTTCAGGGTGCCAATCTACAGACGTAAAGCGGCTGGATAACGGCGCTGAGATCTCCTGCTTGAGATACCTGAGAATCGTACGATAAGAAAAGGCCACAATCAGGGGAAGATGACATCACCAGTGATAGTTTCCGGTGGTCCATAGCTGGACCACATCACCTTGTGCCCGTTCAATATGAACCGCGAGCACATTTGAGTCCGATGACCATGCGAGATGTTTGATGCGGGAGTCTCCATCGTCTCCTCGCAAGTTAAACCCCCCGTGCGTTAAACCATTACGCTCGAAGAAAACGACAGCATGCTTTCCGGTCCGCTGAGTATCAGACGGTCCAGCGCGAACTTCTTTTTGCGTAGATGCGATCAAATTGCCACTTGGTCTCCAAGATAGGCCCGATTCCAACCCTGCAATTGTCTCTGCTGTAGACTGGAGTCGGGCTTCGTTTGAATAAACACGTAAAACACGTCCTTTCGCGCTGGCAGACTGGGATGCTTGCCTGGCTAGGGAGGACACTACAAAATAAGCTCCATCACCGCGCCAACTGACACGAGGGAGGCCATCGTCGTGGGGATCTTCAGGTACTTGCTTTGTAGGCTGTGCCGAGGATTTGAGATTTGTTCTCCCTATGGAACCATGGAATTGTGTTTCCTTTGAACCCCACCCAACATTTATTGGGGCATCTGCCGATGCATTTATAATATCTGATACAAGCGGCAAGGTACAACGTACCATCGCCAAAATCCTCAGTGTGCAAAGGCGCCTCATACATGACATCGAATGTCGAGGTCATAAGAATGAGATTTTCTTCACCTGGACTATGACATCAGCAACACTGAGTTCAAGTAGCCATCGGAACTAAAAGGCTCACCAGTAATGATAACAAGAAACG
>PVYP01006146.1:20235-31331 GCA_002995295.1 Rhizopogon vulgaris
AATAACAAACGAATCTCGAGATAACAGCCGACATATCCGCACCGCCCGCCTCGAGAAAGCGGAGATGAGATTCCAAGTTCGACTCATCATGGAATCTAGGCTATTCAAGCCAGGCAGGCGTGAGATCAGGGACATTTTATCGCGCATTTGAAGTCTTCAGTTCAACGTATCCATAACCGTCCAGGGGAGCCATGCAATAATTTCGCTCCAACGGAATGCTTGGGATCGCAAGGGACAAAAATTGTTACGCAAGCGACCAAATGTCACAGACAGTGTCAGACACAGCGTTTTAGGGATGCGACAATCGACCCCCATAAGTGTTTAACGATATCTGTATACCGCCGCGGCGTTTCTTCATAAGTCGATCGCGAACAGTTGAGGCGAGCGGAGGAAGCGAGCACCGATAAGCATCAGACCCATTTCAGGTACAAGGAAAGCAAAACGAGATCGGAGGAGACAAGGAGGCGAAGTTATTGCAAACTACTCGTACACAGGGGATGCGAAGATAAGTGATAACGGTAGATGGAAAAGTATAAAGAAAGATTGTCGAACGACTCAATATGCCCCGACCAATCGTCGGCTAAAACGCGCCATCAAGTTGATCTCCACACCCCACAGGCACGTCAGGAAGAGGCCTACGCCGCCTCTTGATGGTCATGTGAGCTTCTGAGACCGCTGATTGCCAGCATAGCTCTTCATAACTCTCCACGGGTGACAGAACCAAGTCTGGGTCAACATCTTCTAGCCAACCAGAGTCATAATCATGCCCGATCGGAATGATCCGGCGCAACTCCTCGTGGAATAGGTCAAGTAAAAGGTCCTGCTGCGCCATAGCTTGGCGAACATCTGGAGAACATGCACAGGAGTAGGATTCATGGAGAGGGGAAGAGGAAATTGGACTGCCGGCCTGAGGTAGGCGGTACCAGGGACTGTCCCAAGCGATATCGATGGTTTGGGCCGCCGTGTCGCCGTCAGACACGGCAGAGGTGGCAGTACTGTCACTACCGCTATCTGAGAGATATGGCATGTGGTGGGCCACCCAAGCACTTGCATCAGAAGTCACCGACAAGCCGCCAAGGCCATCACAGTATTCATCATACCCGCCTTCCCCTTCCTCTCGCATGTCATAAGGAGAGTGATGGTCACAGGGATTGTGTGGATGTACACCGGGCGATGAGGGCACTGTGGGGTCAATTTCAAGCTTCTCGCCCTGACGCTTTAATAAGTTAGATAGCAGTATGATGTTAGAAGACCGACCGAATTAACCGCCGTAATCCAATATTGGACGTTCTTCGTATCTCCGTACATGATCGCGCTCAATATTTTGTCGCTAAGTGACAGGCGAAATAAAAAGAGGGTGTGAGGACGCAGATTGACCAGCCACCTGAGGTCGAGAACGAACTGAGCAGTGAGGAGTAATAAGAGTACAGTGTTGATACGAATGTGCCTTAGGTGAAGCACAGCTGCACGGGCATCGATAGCGGAACCACGCTTTTCAGCAGCTTTATATGCCACCAATGGCCAACGTCCGGTGGCATATGTGACGTCCACAATAACTTACTAGTACCGTTATGGGCACGTCTCCTGCGTTGCATACACGTGACAGGATGGCACAACAATAAAGTGTGGAACTTTAAGTCTGTGAATTCCCTAAGAACATAATAGCTCGAAGCTAAACAGAGTTTGTCGGATGAGCTAATCTATTGTTGTAGGGGTGATATGTGTACTTGTCTTCAAGGTTGCACGCCAAATCCACGCAGACCGGCTGGATTAGCCGAGGTCCCTACAACAAAAGAGAGCTGACGCTTGCTTTCGTTCGACAAGAGTACGATTGCATGCGAACAGTCACGACGGTCACTCTTACTGCCATCGTTTAAGCCGAAGTCTTCCCAGACCATGTCTTCCTTCAGCCATCTTTATGACCTCACCCAGTGTGTTCGAACAATGCTCGTCAAACAACCTCACTCCTGAGTGCGGAATCAGCTTTACTACCAGATGTAGGAAGAGAGCAAGGCTGGTACTTCGTATACTAGAGGTCGGAGGGAGTTGCGAGGGCTTGTGTGAATAGTACGCCCTTTCAACCCACAAAACATGGCTGTCATAGCCGACTCAGATTGTGATGTATTTTATGGGCAAGTCCTCGTGATACCGCCGCGTCTGCGAGCATTGAAAGTGTATGATCCACTAGTAATGCTCAACATGAGAGGTTGCAAATAAGAAGTAATTGAACCTACCTCGCTTATGCCATGAACATTGAATAAAGCCATTGGACGATAGGTTTCTGCCCAGCCGGATGTACGCCAGGATGCTGAAGCCTGTGTATTTTGAGAGCAGCTTCGTCGAAGGCAGGTCTCCACAGTCGATGAACCTGTGTTTTTGATGGAGAATGGTGAAGAACTGCCGCGGAATTAGCTCGAAGGAACAACCGAACCGATACAAACTGCTGGATGGCATGCCAAGTCTAAGTCTAAATCAATTATTTATGAATTATTTATCCCATTGTTTGAAATAAAACGTCTATTCATAACAAACACTTTTGTTCTTGCGTCTTCAATAATGTAAGTTCATTTCTATCCATTGCATTGTAATCTCATCGGGTGACTGTGAACCCCATCCGGCACTCAATTTCTTATTGTCGGCGACAACTGCATGGCACGTTCCGTTGGGTAGGTCATTTCCTCATGCCACTGTTGTCCTGGCACGAGGGGACATGACAGCCTGCCTGCCTGGGTGGCACCTGCATCGTAGTGAGCATGCTTGTAATACAATCATTGTGACCCCAGTCTCCCGATCGCCCCAAACTCACCATGATCAGCCGTGCCTGTTGCCTCGGCATTATGACCCTCTTTGCTCTTTGTATTTCGAAAGCGGATTCTGTCCCATCAAGCTGCGCGTATGATGGACCGGGCCCCCTTCGAAGCTCGTACATGGATTGTGCATGGAAGATCTACCAACACGTTACAGTCGTCAGCACGACGACCACATGAGAAAGAACGTGGTAACAGACCTGTTTGCTCATGATACAACGTTATGCAGGACTTCAGTGCGATGAACACGTGCTAGGTTCTCCTCGGAAGACGCGTTCTTAAGCAAATCCGCCTTTCGAACGAGCTGGTTAAATACTCGCATTTGCTTGTACCAAAGCGGCTGTGGTGAACGCCAAAGCCACCTGGCGAGAAGAACCACAGGCAAAGCAACAAAGGGCCGCAGTGCGTTATAAGGGTAGCGAGCTTCCACAACCACCATTTTGCTTTGTCCACAGCAAATTGTGGTACAGGCATTTTCTCTTAAATCCTTCACTGACGATTAAAATGCGGTCGTTACTCCTCTACCTTTTAGGTCGTTGTAAACATCTATCTTGTATCTTCGATAGCTCCGGAGCCCGTTCATTGCACACCGACATGGATCCCGCACGCTACAAGGCCATGGATGCGCAGCGTTTTGACCCCCTACGTCGCACAGTACTTCATTTCTTTTGACCTTCTTTAACTTCGCCACTCACCTCTATTCTTCAGAGGAGTAACCCACCATCCAAGATCGGGATTTCAAAATTGACCATGGGGCAGGGCCTTTGTGTCATCAATCGTCCATCTGCTTTTCCCGTGCGCGACACTGTGGGTGGCCTTTGGCCGGACCATGAGGTTGTCGTTGTCCCTCTCTCCGGACAAGACTCCAACTCAGCAGCATCCACGTCAAGCTACTCCACGTGCACCTCAGATGCATCCACAGACACACACGCGTCTTCTCCAGTGCTTGCCGATTTCGTGGTGGTGCCTTCGTCACACACAGAAGTCCCTGATCCTGACGACCTCGTCATCACACGCACCATAATTCGTCCCAATCGCACACCGTCTCGCAGGCCGATTTCACGGGTATTCTCATCCTCATCCTCTAGCTCTTCCCCTCACACCGTGCCGGTCACCCGCGTAGCTCGATCTGTGCCGCCTAGCAGCCATGCAGCTCGGTCTGCACCATCCAGCCGCGTAGCGTCACCCACCCCCTCACACTCCTCGCGCCACACGAGCCCGGTGCTCCAGGCGCTTAATTGTTTCAGTACCTCGTCTGCTTTTGAAAGCGACCCGGACGACGCTGACGTGCAAGCTGAGCGGGATGAGAGACCTGCGGTGCAGGTCATCGTCACACAGACGCGCGAACAGTACGAGGAGGCTATAGCCTTCAAGCAGCTCGTTGAAACGGTTTATCCTGCTGCCAGCAGAAATTAGATTGGAGTCTCGTGAATGCCTGTCGTTGTCATCTCATTTTTTAATGCACTGAGCTGAGATGTGCTCTGAATATCTTATTACACTAATTCAATCATTTAAACGGGACGCTTCCGGATGTCGCATTGATTAACGTTCATTTATTTATATTTATCACAAAATTATTGTATGTAATGTCGGCCCACGGAGTGGAGAATATCTTCTCTGGTGATGCACTCCAATACATAGGCCCTAGCAGACCTTTTACGCCTTACTTCCTGCGTCGTGCATTGTATTGCACTTTTCATATCATCAGTGTTTGATGTGCGGGTATATAAATCCATCAATACGTTTATATGATCATACAGCAGTTACAAGTATTAGCCGCAGGCACACAGTTGGTAGAGACTGCACTTCCTCTCAAACATAAAGTTTGATGTGTGCCTCCACGAGTGAATCTAGTGCTCGGGCACTAACGGGAGTTTTCTTAATCGTGGCCCTCTGACGGAATGAAAGCAAGAATAAGAAAACAAATTTACAGTCGTGAAGAAGGGGGGATTAGCCACGCACGAGAGCAAACGCTGTACCACGGTAGACGAAACCGAAAAGTTCCTTGAACTCCGGATGCTGCTTGGATATACCAACTGCATCGAGGTGTCTGACAGTGAATTTCTTGATTATCTGTGATGAGATAGGTTCTGTTGACGCAACTACGAAAAGGACGAGAAGGGAAAGACAAACAGATTTATTTTCCTGCTCCACATCGCCAATTCCTTCCTCCATCGCCTCCATATTTACCGCACGCGCTTTGCCTTTAGCGTCGCCTACAGGACCGAAAACATCCGCAACCCCTGCATGGTCCGTTTCCCTTGCTGGAAGGGCTGGTACTTTGAATACAGTGGGACCTTTTTCCTTATCCTTATCCTTGCCTCGCCCACGTGGCTTCGAATTTGGTAGATGCAGCATTACTTCTCTCGCTCGTCTCATGACTTCTGATTCCTCTTTTGCATTTCCTCTGGGTCTTATCCTCGTGTTTGCTGCGAGTTCTCCTATGATTTTTTTGCTGGTCGTAAGATGCACAGGAGGTTTTCGTGGGGTGGGATCATCTGGTCGTGGAGCACGAGCGGCGGGAGTGATACGTGCTATGCGGATGGCCAGGGATCGAGTATGCTCCGAGGAGGAGGTGTTGATGCTGGTGCTGGCAACGGGTGACGAAAATGCCTCTCCAAATATTAACATTTCGGTCGTAGCTGGACCATCTACGAACGACAGTGAGTCAAAGACGGACGAAAGAACAAATACGGTGTTTTACCAGTATCTCCCAGCGCAACACGCACTCCTATTTCAGTCCGGCCGTCAGGAGAGAGGCGCGATAGGCAGAGTATGTTTTCAAAGTAGACGTGACTTAGGGTGGCGCTTGGATGTATATCCCTGTAGGGTGTCAGCGGCGCGGGATGGAGTGCAATGGACTCAACATACATACAGACATCATCTGAAGCGTCTATCCAGATATTCTTTAGTTGTTCTGTTCCCTTTAGTCGCAGAGACGGGCGCCCGCGCATACTCTCGAGTGCGAGTGCAAGGGGATTATAGAGCAGGTCCTTGTTAGCAAGGAGGTTTGTGGAAAAGGTGAGGCCATCAAGGAGGAGGTAGGAATCTGGTAGAGAAAGTGCGCCGCGATAGAGCAGACGGGGGTTCGCGCTCCCTTCGGAAGTTAGCATCGGCGTTCGTAACTAAACCGCGTTGTTGACATCTGTTTACGCGTCCCAAAGCCAAAAACCGTTTTAGTGTAGCTTTGGCTTTACTATACTTAGAACATAAGCCACGCTATAACCACCCAGACATGACTGCTTGGTCTGCAGAGAGGACGACTATTGTGCACAGTGGACTCCGTGGCCATTCAGGTACACAGTTCTCCCATGTGGACGGAAACTGTGGACGAGATGGGCAGTATAAATAATCTGGGCAAGTTCGCTGCAGATAAACCAGACTCCCTCATCGCAACCCGTCACACAAGTTCAACTCGATGGTGAGCACTTTCGTTTCCATCTTCCTTCTCTGCTGACAAGACGCTTAGCCGCAATCCACCCAGGCCCCACACGTGAGCCTTCACCTCCCCCCTGGCCTTTCGTCCTTTGGAGATGTTTGTGTCGAGTCGGACACCACCTCGTCCTGCTCTAGTGTCACTGATTTAGAAGAGGAGCACACCCTCACTGGTTTTGGCGAAGAACACATACATCTCTCTGAGACTCGTCCCCTCAATCGATTGCGCTTGAAGGTGAAGCGCCCCAAGAAACGAATTAGTATTCACGAAGGGTCATCCAGCCCAACGGTGCGCATCCCATTGCATGAGTGTATGTTTTCTTTTTTACAGTTTAACAACAGAGCCCTACGTCACCTATATCCCCTTCCATCTACATCGATGCACTGAACAAACGATTAGCTGCTTATCGCTCACAGTCAGACTCCGATGAGTCGGACCCTCCGAACCAATCTCATGCGATTGCAGAGCCTACTTCTTCAACCTCCAGTACCTCGAGTGATTCATGCAAACCAGGGCAGTCAGTGATTGTAAAGGCGGTTCCTTCGGTTGCTGAGTTCCCTGAACAACCAAAGGTGTGGAGGAAACTGCCTCCCAGGTTGCCAATTCCGAAGTGGGATGTCGATGATTAAGTTATCACTGGAGAGAAGTCATGGGCTCTTTTTCGTCAATCCAATTGTATTTTTATGTACACATATTGTATCGCTCGCCGCACAATTTTCTGGCACATATTATAGGCTGTGTTACCAATATCCCGAGATTCTCACTGCGCTTTATCCCAGCCATCTGCCAACCATCAATGTGTCCCCTATTCTCTAGATACCCACATTACGTGACCATTGAGTCAAGTAACCTTTCTTGGGCCCTCCTTCTGCTCGGAGTTTTCCTCCCTGCAATCCTCGCCTTCAAGGCAAGCAACTTCAAGACGTGCTCTCAGTCAGGCTTCTGTCGCAGATGCAGCGACAGTAGTGTTGCTACATGTGCACACGTATCAGGGATCTCATGGAACTCGCCCTACTTATTCTATCGAACCATCCTCACTTTCATGTGCGCCCCACCAACCGCAGACGTCAAATTATCCACCTATCACTATGTTAAGTTTAGCCTTGACGAACGGATCGTGCGGGTACGAATGTCCAATTCCAATTCCATTCCTCCCTCTCCGCTATCTTGACTCTAAAACATTTCGGGAAAGATACTTGAAATTAAGAACGATCTCGTCTATTTGCCTTCATCGCTGACAATGTACTCGATAGTGCAAGGCTGTCGGCGCAGGAGATTCGTGGCATTAAAACTTTCAAGTGCGGCCGGCGCACGGTCCATTCATTGCCTGCACCTCCTTCGAATCAAATTATCCGTAAAGCGCAACCTGGTCATTATTAGCTGCAGTGTTGACCTCTGCGGTCATTTTTCCGCTCGCTTCCAATCCTTACAATACTCCCGGCCGAGTCTTACATGGTTGCCGAATCAGTAACAACGGGAATATCTTTGGATTGAAACATCACAAGTATAGTCTTGAGGTGAATAATGCCATGACTCATAGGCTATGAAGAATTCATTATAAAGAAGTATATATTCGTGCCATGGAATTCAAAAGACGGACTGGGACAGCATACTAAACTACGAGAACCCAGGTAAATGCGCCCTCTGCGAACTATGGACCACATACTGATGGTGCGAAAAATCAGTATGAATGCCAAGCTTCTTACTGTGAGGATAGAAGGAACGACTGTCTTCCCAGATTATGCGCTTACAAGTAGACAACATGAGTGTCAATGATATAGGCTCAGGTTGGTCTCCCCTTAGCTTGGGCAGACCATAGTGAATAAATGATGAGATGAGACTTGGAGACCGTACATCGTACCATTGCAAGCTATTCGCATAATATACTATTGTGCACCGTAAACCAAGAAACTGGCAAGAAAACCACCTGCATGCATACGTATGCAAAGCACAAAGAGAAGGGGAAAAAGAAAGAAAGTACATACAATAGACGGTCCAATGTCCATCGTAAGTATCATCACCAAGACAGACCAAGGGGAACGAGAGGGGCAAGCAGACCGCATCGGAGAGCTACATAATAATTACGACTAGTAACGAGCAATGAAAAGAGAGTATATTTACATTATCATAGGCAACGCGCATCACCACGCCGCGTGCGCCATGACGGGCCGTGTGTATACGCCGCTAGGGTAGGCGGGGACTGTAATAGGAACCCATGATGTCGGTGGTGGGACGCACGAGTATGGATAACCCGAAGCACGTGGGATGGGGTAAAACGGGGGCACGGAGGCCTGCACGACGAAGGGCACGGTCGGGTATGTGGTCGTTGCATGGAATGAAACGCGTGCGGCAGTGCTGCTACTAATGGGGAACGGTGCCTTGACGCTCGGAGTGGGTGCTGACGAGAGTTCCTTCCACCCTTTGTTCCTTGCTGTGATGCGGGTGTCGGTGGTGAAGGTTGCGCCCGGATCTTGATCTTCGCTGTCCGTGGAGCCGGAGCTCGTTGTGTCTCCGGCTCCACTCGGTGAAGAAGAAGTTTCTGGTGAAAGTGGACTGTCTGCTTCTCTGGATGGAGATTCGGAGTGGTTCTGAGGCCGCCCTTTCTTACTAGGAAGGGGAGTGGCTTTCATCTGATCCACGATGACCCTTGTCCTGGAGGCCTTGCGGCTGCGCGACTGAGCATCAGACAAGAAATGCGGGAGACGGGTGGAAGATAACCGAGACTCAAGACGGGCGCGAGATGGTGAGCTGGGTGGTGTGACTGAGGTATAAAACCCTTGGTCATCCTTCTTCAGGCCCTGAGGAAGATATTGGTAATTGCCGTTGATAGCTGGGAAGCTAAAGTTGACTGGGGTAGGAGACGAGCCCAACCCTGGGCCTGATCTCGAGTCTGGCGAGGGGGATATCAGCTGGTAAGAGTATTTGGATGGTGGACCTGATTTCGGGGTGAAAGTTCGGGCAGACCCATTAAGCGCCTTGGGTGGAGGAAGACCACGGATACTTAGCACTGGGGAGTGTTGGTGAACCTCGACATCAGGGAATGTACTCTTTTGTGTAGGCGTCCGAGGGAGATCAGAGTCCGTAGAAGGCTCCGAATCGTACTCCAGCGAAGAGAGTGCTGATTGCGGACGAGACACTGTGAAGAAGACATGAGAATGATGTGAAAGATAGGTAAAAGTGGAAAATGGCGCACCTTCAAGGTCGGGAGTGGATATACCCATGGACAGGTGGATATCCCCGATTAGATCCCGAGCGAGTGCAGCCCACTGAGACCTCCCAAACTGAACCTCCTCCTTGTCCACGTCAGCTGACAATCTCATCCAACTGAAGTACGACTTGTCCAAAGCAAGATCAGGCATGATAGAGTGACTGAATCCAACATCAAGTTCGTACGGCCGTAAAACGTCTTCGGCCATTTTGACTGCAACAAATTGGTGATTCAGTGAGTTGGAGTGTGCCCACTCTTCGGCAGAGTTATGAGGTAGGGTGGTCGGATGTTGGGATGGACCGAATGGTTTAGCATTCCAAATGACCACATAACGACGGCTAGGACGGGAGGTGCGAAGTAGTGAACCATGGTAATGAGGTGGCTTTACACTAGAGAGTTTGCTGTCGAAGGACCAATTGACAGAGCCATACCTGATCTGCGACGAGCTAGAAGGTAAAATCTCCCAAGCAGCTGATTCCTGTACGGGCTTCGTGGATGTCTGCATGAAATTGAAGCCACCGGGAGAGCTTCAATAAACCTGAATAGAATAGCTAAGTGAGCTAGTGATAAAGGAGGATGAGGGCAAGAGGCAAATCATACAAACAAAGGCCCTAATGAGCATCCAGTGAAGGACGCAGCAGGATTTGTGAGGAGCGCAAGCAAGGTAAACGTTAATAGTAAATGATTATCCGCTTAAGACATGTAATTGTACAGCAAAAAATTCTAACGTCACATGTAAAGAAATCATATTCCTCCCTTTACCACCCCTCTAAGAGGGGTCAACGCCACGTTGCCACTGCCAGGCAATCGCTCGTATGGGCGACCCATCGCAATCATCCAACTTCAAAGGAAGTAAACTCACAACCGGATCCTTCAATTCCAGAACCTCTTCAATTCCCCGCAAATTCTCTGCAATCGCCCCTCCTGCTCCCAATATCGCTTTGTGCACCTCTGACGTAGGCGAGCACATTTCATCAGGACTCAGCGTGTCGCAGCCTATAACTCTAACCCCTTTTTCCATCAACTTCTTCGCCGCATTTAAATCGATGAATGGGTGCTCTTCGTAATGATCCTTGCCCCAGTACTGCGACCACCCAGTGCAAATCAGCACGATTACTCCATCTTTCATCTCTCCCTCCCATCTCTTCATATCTTCCCAGGTGATTAATTCCCGTGCCTTCTTCCCCCTCACATCTATAACCAGTGCACGACCCATGAGCTTATTCAAGTCGTACTTGTCGATCGACAACCCATCCGCAATGAAATGATTAGGTGCATCAATGTGAGTCCCTGTGTGAGACCCTAGCGAAATAGCCGTCAAGGTCGCATGTTGTTCTGGGACAGAGGCTACTCTGGTCATCTGAAACCTCGGGTGGCCCGGCCATAACGACATCGGAGCTTCTGTCGACGTCGTCAACGTATGGGTGAGGTCAATCATCATGATCCTGCGTGAATATCAGGTCTGGGAGTTGTACAATGTGGGAGCCAATGCTCCTGAGTTATGTATGGAGCACAGATATGGCATTACGTCTTCGAGACACATCTATTTTATCTTCGCCAGTCAAGATGACCAGACAGGTGTGCGACTCGGGCCTCCGAAAGGCTTGCGGGCTTCAACCCTATATATACCATGTTCTAAGTATGT
>PVYP01006165.1:1821-12919 GCA_002995295.1 Rhizopogon vulgaris
CCCGGTCCGTAAGTTTCACGGACTCTCAATTTTAGGCCGTACTCCAGTTAACCGTGGCCTTTTAGAATGTTCTATCTGTCCTCGAGGGGGGCGTTATCTACACTGGAGATGATTATAACTCTAACGTTGTGAAGACGGACGAGGTGATGGATTATTTGGATCGATGGAAGAGGTTTATTCTTCTGATCCTTGAATCCCTTGATACGTGCTTAGATGACGTGATATGGCGAAATATCAGTCTTACATAGCTACTTTTTATTACGGGTCATCAATCGGAACATCTAGCGCCGCTAAATACAATTGGTGAAAATAAGACCACGATAAATGAAGTGTCAAAGAATCAACGTGTTACTCTCCCTCTCTTTGTCTCTTTAGCCTTCCTCTACTGTCACTGTAAGTCGCAGTCCAACTTTAGTTTATGAATGTCCAACTCCATGTAACAAACTCACGCGAAAGTTCGGTTTTTTCTCTTCCGACTCTCCTTCTTGCCTGCATTTCGAGCTAGTTTGCGTTTGGCAGCGGCTTCTGGATTGGTGGTTGCCTGGTCGAGGTGATAAGCACTAGGGGCGCAGAAAATAAGACCTAACTCACCCTCGTGGCTCGCGCGACTCTTCTTTCTTGCTGAATGGTTGATGCGCCCTGCCTGATGCGGTTGTATATATTGGCAAAAACAGTCGTGCCAACTTTTGTCTGAAGCAAGTCAAGAAGTTCGGTAGCCGTAGTTTTCAGCTCCTCTGCAAGGACTCATCAGTGTACGGACTATTCGAGAAGCGATATACATACCCATGCCGGCATCGCGAATCGTATCATCCTCCGTTATCCGATAGACAGGTGTCAGTATGTGTGGCAAGAACTGTTCCGATTGACTGCCTTGCATGTGAGATGCCATAGCAGCAAAGAATCGCAAGATGGATAGGGGAGCGAGCGACCAGGTTGTTTGATTCTGGAGAGGGAAAGTAAGAGGCAAGAAATATGGTTGTATGAACCGAACTCACAGAGGCATTACCACGATTCCGTCGTATGATGTGGGCTGAGCGAGCTTGGTACGACAGCTTCGAGAAGAGCCATGGCAGAGGGTCCTGCGAGTGTTGTCCTCCACCTATGTGCTTGGGACGTGCTGCGGAATCACTCTCATCAACCTCAGAGTCCATATAAGCTACTTCAGCTGTATTGTCGGTATTACTGCTGGACAGCGAGGAAGAGGGGACAGTGCAGAACCATTTTCCGACGAAGAACAGGTTCTTCACAATCTGCAGACCAAGCGGTGCGTCCAGATGGGGACTCTTCAACTGTGTGCATAACTTCTCCGCAATATCTTTCATCAACGGGAGAGTGAGATGTGAACGCTCAGGGGAGGAAGTACCATGAAATGCGAAGAACACGCCCAACAGTCGACATGCTGCCGTGCGTACCCAAGCGTGCGGAAAGAGAAGGTGTGGGATAATTTTATCTTGGGTACTTTTCACAGCGTCGAGGGTATGCTCAGGCAAAGTCTGCAGAAGCTTCGAGATAGCGAGCATTGCCTGGTACGGTGGTTGCCATTCCACGTCGATATCCATATCGTCTCCATCGCCAGACAGAGTCAGTGATTGAATGCTGTCGTCCAATATTTGTTGAGCATCGGCGAAAAGGGCAGTAGCATGCGGCGAAGCTTCCTGCTGTAAAGCGTCAATGATAAGCCCGTGTACCTGCACCGCAACGGCCCTCAGCCTTGCTTGTCCTTGTTGACTAGCCCATGTATGCAGATGCCCTACAAATACTTTTCTCTCGCCCTCTCCTAACTTTTTGACCAAGCTCTGAAGGACGGATGCAGAAGCCTCTCTGCAACACTTGTCTTGGTCATTGGCAAGGCACAATACAAGAGCAACGAAAATCATCTCCGCGTGTTTTGCCAACAAGTTCGGGTCGAACTTGGACACAAGCGCACCTAGAAGTTCGAGAACACTCGAACGTCCTGACGCATGTTCATAGGAAAGATTCCGGGCAAAGAAACCGAGTGTGGTCTGCAATCTTCCAGCGCCTTGAGGGTAGTCAAGGAGAAACTGAAGGAGAAGGGACCGAGCGGAGTCGCGAGTCTGTGCCGATTGTGAGGTGACTAAAATAGCGGAAACATCGGTCATAATGTCGTAGAGCTCAGGTACGATCAACCGCCGAGCTACAATGGCTCTCAGTAACGCAAAAACGGTGCCCTGCCTCTCGGGGTCCTCGAGATACGGTGAAACGAGTTCAATCAGGAAAAGTAAATCTTTCTCTTTGACCAGAGCGGCTTCGCACTCTCGCAATATGCTTGCAAGAGCCTTGAGACCAGCCTGGGCAACTTCGGACTCCCCGCTACCAGTGGAACGGACGATCGCAAGTATTTGACGGGAAATAAGTGGTGCAGATGATGGGACCGACTTGAGTGGACATCGGAGAATGCTGGCTGATGCCTTAAAGGAAGCAATAAGGACAGGTTCTGAGGAGGAATAAAGGGCATTTCCAATGAGCTTTATGAGCGGATCTAGGCGAGCAATTATCTGCTTGTCCTGAAAGTCAAATCGAGACCGTCGGAATGCCGTATTGAACAGTTCCAAGCCGAAGACGACGAAGCTGGCTTCCCAATGAGTGAAAAAGTTATGCTGTCGTAATGAGGCTCACCGGAAGGAATTATTTGTGTAATGGTCAGTGTCCGTGACGACTTCGCGCTGCAGTTGCACAATAGCATCGTTTTTCTTACCAGTCTTGCGCCCTTTGGGCATCGCGACTTGCTGCAAGAACTTGGCATTCTGACTGATCAACGTGTGACACAGAATCAGCAATTCGGGGGGCGTTAACCGTGCGTTGGCATTCAGTCCACTAGCAATGCGTCTGAGGACCTCATCAACCTGCTGTAGGATCTTGAATGAACTTGTCTCTGCAATGATAGAGCGAAGCGGAAGGAGGAGGGCGCTGATGCGATTGGGCGAAACATATCGAGCTGTCAACCCGAAGCAATC
This sequence comes from Rhizopogon vulgaris, assembly GCA_002995295.1. Classification (NCBI taxonomy): domain Eukaryota; kingdom Fungi; phylum Basidiomycota; class Agaricomycetes; order Boletales; family Rhizopogonaceae; genus Rhizopogon; species Rhizopogon vulgaris. The sequence continues at coordinate 4,797 of PVYP01006165.1, forward strand.
GAGTCCCTTCGAAGAGCTGCTGCGTACTTCGCGCATTTTTGTCCGGAAATCTTCATGTTGGACATCCTTTCCTGAGTTTCCGAAAATAACTTCTGCGGAGACATGAGCTATATCTGCAGCGCAATCGTCAAGATCTTGAACCGCAGGATTGTCGCTGCCCTGCGCACACGTGACGTGGGTAAGCACAGCATGGAACACAAATGCTAGAATGTGCAGTTGCGGTCCACGCAGGAGGGCCGCGCGCAGCTCCCGTAATAGAATGGGTAAGTAGGGTGGGCCCAACGTGACAGCTATCTTGCACATCGTATCTCGTACAAGGTCGCGAGTCTCTTGGGACTTGCTGCGCAATATCTGACTGAGAGCTGTCAGGAGCCTGCCCACTTGCAGATCTCTGGATGCGGGCGGTAAATGCAAGGCAACTCTGGCAATACCCATTGATACCGGTATGCGAAGGGTGTCCTCTGTCTCATCGCGATTAGAAAGGTAGGCCAACAGTGAAGGTAGGAGGCGAATATGAACAGCATCGGCGATTTTTTTGGTCTCCTGTTTATCAGCTGAAAGGACAAGTAACGGTCCATCCACCAACCCTTCGTGATCGCCGTCCGCAACGTCATCAGAAGATATATCAACTTGCTGCACGGTTTCTTCGACGGAGAAGTGGAAATTTTCAAGGATTGCCACCAATGTACGAACGGAAACTCGAACGCCTTCGCTCTTGTCTTTTGATGACCGGATATACTTCTGCACAAGGGCGGAGTATGCACTCCATCCCAAGTGTTTCGCAATGCGCCCAGTCGTATTTATCGCTTCTGAGACGAGGAGATGATCAAGTGTTGCCGTCGGGACAATATAATGCTCAACGAGCGGAAGGAAGACTTCAACCAGGGTTCTGCTGCGCATGATCCCCTCATCACAGTACTCTGCAAGGCGTCTCAGAGCTCTTGTGCGACGATGAATCTGTATGTGATGAACATTGTTGAAGAAACTAGCTTCCTCGTCACCGCCAGCCAGTAGGGGACGCATCTCCTGTAAAGAGGATATTCTGTCGCATTTTGAGACAGCATATGCGATAACACCGAGCGCTTCCGCACGGACGAGCTCATACTTGGACCTCAGGGTGTTCTTCAAGGCGGGAAGGGCAGTTCGCATGAACAGCGCCTCGAATTCTGGATGTGACGAGTCGCATACAAGATCGATGAAGCGTCTGAGAGTGAAAGCAGCATGGTTGCGAATGGCTAGTTCTTCGGCGTCCTGCACGAAAAACAGTGCATTCGAGAGGACAGGAAGCCATTCACGGCATGACAGCACATCATACTTCTGCTCGTTGAGCAGCGTGAACGCAGTTAGCCGACGATCGAAGTCAGGCTCGTCGATCCGCTTCTTCGAGCAGGCGTTGAGTGATTCGAGCAGACTCGCAAGCTCTTGGATACTTGGATGGATCAATGCGAGCTGGTTGAACGTCGAAGTAAGAGCAAGTCGAGAAGAGGTGAATCGGAGCGACATAAACAGAAGTGAAAGAAGCTCATACGCCTTGGAAAATTCGACGGAGGACGGATTCGATAGCTCGGTCAACAGAGGAAATATATGGCCGAGCGTACTGAGAAGTTTGACCTTAGTTTTCTCAGATATTATCCTGCTGGACTTGCGCAATAAAGGGGAAAGAAGACCGAGTAGAGTTAAGGCCTGCGTGGAATCTTGGGCGTAACGAGCGACCTCCGAAAGGATGCTTATTTGACGCTGAGTGATCGGACTTGAAAGCGCTGCATCGGCCTTCGTGCGTTCGACCAGAGTTGTCAGGTTCTTGAGCAACTGCGATATATGCGGCTGTACGAGCTGGCTCAAGAATTCGCTGTCGTCCGCAGAATACGACAACAGGCGCTCTACGATATCGAATACTTTGTTGATCACTGCTGACTTGACGTTAGCCGCAACAAGGCAATCGAGGATCTTGGGCAGTACGCGAGCGTCGTGTTGTACAAGGTGAACCGCATATTCCGGCCGACTGGTCCAGATATAGAACAGTTCCAGGAGTGCTGAGGGAGCTTGAATATTCTCTTGATCCAATAACTCCAGGCGTGGCGCAAAAATAACGGGAAATGATGCAGAGATATAAGGCGTGAACTTGAATTCAACGGGGCAGCGGAAGAAATCAGCGAGTCGTTTAAGGCCTTGTTGCCTCACAGAACGCAAGATTCTGGAATTGGGTGCGTCTCCGGATTCACTCTCCTCTTCATCTGCTTCGTTCTCCGGTTGCTCAACCGCATCATCGTCCGTCACACTTGATAGATGCTTTTGAGAATGCGCAACCAGGTCAAGTGTCGTCCCGAGCAACGCCGGCCAGTACGCAGTTAATCTTGACCCGAGGTTCTTCAGCACGTCACCCAACAAAGTCAGGTAACCAGTTTGCTGCTTTAGCGAGACGCCCGAGGAAACATGGTGCAACGAGAAAGTGTCATCCCGACGAGCAGCGCTATCAGACTGCATTGGAGTCAACATCAGATCCACAAGAAGCGAGAGTTCCTGGTCCGTGCATCCTGCCAACGCAGTTAGCACAGCAGCCCGGCGATCACCGCCCCTAGAACGACCCTTCTTCTCCAACATGAGCCCATATAGCAGACGCACGATGACGTCCACCAACTGGGGTCGGTCTTTCATCTCTATAGACGACACATGTAAAGAGGTCAACTCGTCTCTCCATTTAGTTTCGTCGAGGAGTAAACGCAGCGTCTCCTCGTGATGCTGCAGGTGGGGCGACCTGTACGCGAGCAAGCAAGATAAGGATACCGCTTGCAATTCCCGGTCAGGGTAGGAGAGGAGGGAGCGGTACAGTTCTCGTAGCGTGTCTGTGGCGTGCAGAGCCTTCGGGTTGCTGAACTTGCTGAAAAGCTTCAACCACGCCTGAAGCTTAAATTTCGGCAACCGTGACGGAGCATCCGAACCTGCGAGAGAAAGGAAATACGTCACTAACTCGCGGTTGTGTTTTTCCGCCAAAGATGTGCATTGTCCAAGAGTGAGGAGGATCTGCGCTTCAAAAGTGATAGGATCGAACCGATCAGACAATTTTTGCTCCTATGCACAACGTTAGCAGGACATTAGTCGAGTATATACCATTAGACATACCGAGATGATAATCTTGCGCTGGTGACATCTATCTCGCCAATTTGCTACAGCGCCGCGGAGCCGATGTGCGGAAGGATCTCTCCAAGATCGCTCGTCTTCCCAAGGATCCATTTCATTCGCATCATCTTCAGTAGTTACCATCCAGTCAGGAGTCTGCTGGGCTCCCTGCGGTTGCTGCAGCTCCGAGAATATGATGTCCCAGACAACATCGCCAAATCTCTGGGTCAAAGAAGAAAGAGCCTCCGATGCTGGAGACCATATCGGTCGTAGGTTGACCTTCAGTTGAGCTATGATATCGTTAGAAAAATGTTGCTGAAACGAAACAGAACACGTACAGACGAGCCACCGAACGCAGATATCAGCCGACAGCGGTTCATCGTCTCTCACGACCTGATACAACCTGCCTATCCGGAGAACGCGCTCGCGTACGCCTTGCATGTCAAGGGATACCTCTTCGCCCTGCATGCAGCGTTTGAGCGCATCGTGTTCGGCGCCAGAAGATTTAACTATCTTCGACGTCAAAAGTCCAAGAACACTTAAACGTAATGAACGGCAGGGGGAGAGGAACTGCGATTGCAGACTGGAATAGAGTTGGACAACCGAGAGAGGCTGAGATACGGAAGGGCTTGTCATGTCAGTAAGAGTGAGGCAGGATGAGGTGACGGAAATACCATGATTCGATAAGCGCGACTAGACCCTTTAATACCATCCCTGACCACGACCAGCGATCCACAATCTTCGTCGTCCAGGCGGTCAGATCCACCTGCGTTTGCCAGGATGTCGATGGGCATCGTGACAAAGCATGCATACAGGTCCCGATCACCCAGGCGGTATTTGCATACGATGTTTGCCAGTCCGCGTCGGGATTCGACGTTTCCAACGAGCGTTCAATGATAGGCACCAATAATGAAGGTAGTGAGTCAACAAATAACGAGAGACTCAGCATGTTGTGCAAGTCATCCGTGGACTCGTCGCTATTTTGCCAGCAAGATAAGCGGTTTTGAATCCAGCCACCGACGCTGCGTTTCCAAACGATGTCTACCTCGCCCAGCTTTCCAGCGGTGTGTATAGATGCGAGAAGACGCAACGTGAGAGATGGTTCAGATTGCAGGAGGGTACGAGTCGCTGTGAGAAGGGAGGGTAGTCCCACGAGCTTCCATCCACCCCACCCTAGTTCCGAAAGGATACCGCATAGCATCAAACCGAAGGAAGGGACGCTAAGAGCTCGAGTGACAAATGCACGTCCCGGTCCTGCGGACATTGCCATGTCGCCAGCAGTGAGCAGTGAAGAAGTGAAAATCAGAAGCTCCGAATGCAGATATGCATCAAGCGGAAGGGACGCCAGTCTCGAGGAGAGCTGTGTTAGATGGGATGCTAAGGCGCAAGGTTCAACAGTTGGAGCAATGCAGAGAGATGATGAGGACATACAGGACAACCGTGATCCTTGACGAACCGCACAGACCACGGACGTGATATGCATTGCACGTTGAAGTTGCTGATTGTTTAAATCCTCAGCCTGCGAAAGGGCGCAGAAGCGATCGACGACGAGGCTTGCAACGACAGAAAACTGTTCCAAGCTGTTACAATGATGAATCAAGGCGGTAAGGACGCGCCGCAGAAGAGTATACGACAATTCGACATTATCACTCGTTAGGTGGCAGTCGATGAGGGAGCCAATCAAAGATCCTGCAGTCGTGTGCAAAGTTTGGGAAACGGACTGCAGGCTCGTTAGAAGTGATAGCTTGAGGTCACGCGCATACGTACTTTGCATGCAAAGATCATCATCCACGCGCTGGCATCCTCGACGGATTCCAAGTTCTGCGTCATTAAAATCACTGCTCTCTGCCTCGCAACACTCTTAAGCCGCCGTAGCACGGATCCCCATACCTCCGCAGCGGCGCGTTGGACTTCAGGGCTGCAGGCTGGAAGCACCGCACGAAAAGAAGACCATGTCTGGTCCAGAAGATCGAGTTTGATTGACGGTACAAGAAGATACTTGAATAAGCCTGATAAGGTCGCCAGGAGAGCTGTAAGGGAGGGTGCTGATATAGGTCGTGGCAGAAGTTGCAAGAGGATCTGTAGTAAATCGACATATGACGGGGCAAGGGTCGTTCGTAGATCGTGAGCGAGCTTGTTCAGGAGGCTGAGTAAATGTAAATTAGATAAGTTTAAAATAGGACTTAATATGATGGACGAACTCAAGTAGAGCTTTCAAAGCTTCATCGTCTGCGGTATCTAAAATATCTTTCCATAGGTCAACAATCTCCTTCCAGTTATGCAAGAGAAGGGGCATGGTGATAGAGAGCGAGTGAACCTTGTTCGCAAACTGAACAAAAGCTGGGGAGAGATTGAGTTGCCTCCATTGTTGAAGAGCTAGGTAAAAGTGTGATTCGTTGTCCTTGACCTGTATGAGCAATGTACATGCGATCGATCAAACCAATCCCGACTTACAGAGATATCATGGTCGAACTTGGTGAGTTCAAGAGCGGATGGGAGATGGACCTCCTTTAGAGTTTGCTTGTGCGATTTGTGCTACAGGACGGAGAAGTTAATGATGCTAATCAAAAGGAACGAGCTTAATTTATTGATGTACAGACCTTGAACCGGTTGACGCGTGTAACAGGTGCCCCCGAGCCATTGTCTGAATCAGACTCCATTCTCGAATGCCGACCAGCTAAATGATCGCACTATTCTAGTATTTACTATTTATTACTAGCCTAGTGCAGTTGGTCCAAAATTTGTGATTTTCGAAAAGGTTGTTTGGACCAGAAGCTTTTGCCAAACAGTAGTATCAGCTTACGTAATTTACATTACCTAATATGCATCGCGGTGTGGTGACAGTGCATAACGTCGGATGTCACAAAAGGCATATGTGCTCGTTATCTGCTACGCCGCTGCGCACTACAATACTTGACTTGTAAGTCATAAAATCATCATTATTCGGCACCGCTTGCTCACATTATGTAAAACAGACTACTGCCATGATCGATGTTTCCCCTTCTCTGAAGCAAGGCTTAGTCCTTACTAGCTAAGATGAAGATATGACCTGAGTTCAGCCGGTGAAACCAACATATTTATACTAATCATGATGTGCCTTGGCAACAAGGTGAATCCACAAATTTCCAGTTCAAATGTGAAATCGGCATTCAACCCATAAGTTTGGGCTTATTATCATACTGTGGTACGACCGTATTGGCCAGGGTCCCCTCTGACCGCGATCATCTGCTGTATGCGACACGCACTGTCATGTGCAGCGCCGGATGCTGCTAACGCGTTGTCAAAGTTTGCCTATTATTCATACGTCATAAGGAGAATAGTAAAAACCCCGGTAAGAATGATGCAGCACAACGCGTTGTCAATAATCACAAGTTGAAACCAATAGCTCGAGCGTCCTGATATAGATACGTGTGGATGTACAAACGGCGAGGAGTGTAAGTTTGACATATAAGAGATTCCGAACGGGGAGCGAGTAGCAGGAGTTGGTAAAGTACATCAAAGAGAATATGTTAGCAAATTGGCCAAAAATTATAGAAAGAAGGAAAACTAGCGCATTAATGACGACCGTCAGTATATTGAGCAGACACACAACAAAGAATGAGCCAGAAGCGAGTCCAGCATCCAGCCTGTGTGATTGTTACATCAGGGCGCGAAGACGTCGACGTGGTAGCTACAGGTGCGGCAGACGAAGTGGGGAGAGTAGCATGCAGTTCTGAACTTGATGGCTGGGCCTGAGCCGCTCCACCAGATTGCTGCCCAATGCTGCTCTGGGGAGGCCGCGAGCTTCCTGCAGAAGCCTTCTTCGCCTTCCTTGCTTTCTCTCTCTCGAGCCGTATTTCGGCACCGGAGATGTTCCTCTGTATGATATCACGCAAAATTAAACATCGAAAAAGGTATAAAAGGTTAGTTGACTTACACGTTTGCCCTTTGTAAAGGGGACGTCGACTACCGTTGGGCGACGCTCCTGCAATCCGACGCGTTCATCATTTCGTCTGCGGGACGTGCCAGATAAACGGTTTCGGGCCCACTGCAGAGAGCGTGGTTGGTGTGGCACGGCATGTGTATCGTGGTCGGTGAGTCGGAATAACGAGGAGATACGACCCAGCAGTGTCCGTTCTGGAGCATAATATTGGCGTGATGGCGAGGATGGCGGTGGGCGGCCACGACCTGCAGAGGACTGAGAATGCAGGGATCAGAGAAAAAAACGATGAGATACTGACAACGCACGTGAGGATGATGAGGTGAATCATCAAAAAAACCTGGAGGTACTCGATGGACATTCTCGAGCCGCTGGCCCTTACGATGTGGAGCATTAACCTAGAATACATGTGTTTAGACTCGGACTTCATAGTGCATTCACTAGGGGCGTGCCACGTACGTCGAGTAACGACTTGTCACCGCCCTGCCAGTGGGATAGGGCATTCAGTTGAATCGGTTCAAGTTGCCATGATTCAGAGATGAGAAATGTTAAACTCACATTTGGATTCAACCGGTCAGCTTCTCCAATGATCACAGACATATCCCATGTGCATGCATTACGGCCTCGGAAGCCAGTGGCTAGTATCATTCCGTCTGCCGAAAACGACACAGTGTGGTTCATTGAGCCTACATCCTTGAGCGGCGAACCGATAGCCTGGCCGTTCTCGAGGTTCCACAATCGTACCGTATTGTCCCCTGCGCTTGCAAGGATGCGGCCATTCGGAGACATTGCAACAGCATAGACATCGCCCGTGTGACCCCTCAAAACTGCAGTCTCCTGCCAGGTAGTTGTGTTCCATGTCCTAATTGTCTTGTCAGCTGACCCAGAGATAAGCATCCTTCCATCCGTAGTCCAAGCTAAGCAATACACTGTCTCCCCGTTATGGTGCCCCTTGAGATTGATGACGAGTATGCCTGACCTGGCGTCCCAGATTTTAATAGATTCCTTCTCCTCGTTGCCTCCACCAGTCGCAATCATCGTTCATCACAAAAATTGCACAACTCAGACATGACCATATCTAGTTATG
>PVYP01006205.1:0-12009 GCA_002995295.1 Rhizopogon vulgaris
CTGTATCAAGAACTTACACCCGTTGCTGCAAATATACATAGTGAGCAAACATTCTGATGCAAACGAGTGCGGTTACACTGACGAGTTTTCAAAAACGACCAAACACCCTGCAGCGTACGTTTGACCTTATCTTGACGGGTCAGGACAGATTCGACATGTTTATCTAATAAGTCGTCCGTGTCATGAAATTCAGGGTGGGTATATCCAGCTTCTGTGTCCCGGCCTCGCTGTTGTCTACTGTGAGAAGACAATACGATTACTGGTTTGCGAGAGTAAAATTGTGATGGAGGACTGATAGAATCATCAGACTTTATTCATTCATTTGACATTGTGGAATCACTTGCATCAAGATAGCGTTAGCGGCATTGGCCAGACTGGACACAGTAGCAACCTGAGGATCTGGAGACATAAGAACCAACCTAGGACCAAAAGAATTCCATGATACCAATTACATCCAAATGATCCACTATATCATCGTGGTGATGAACATCACTTGCATTGAACCGCTGACTTTGCTCAAGACTGTGCACACTTGCAACAATATTGGGTGTCCTGCGGTCGGTTTGAGTGTGCATGATAATGTCCGTTTGAGATCCATGCATTATTACTGTCCTATCCCTGATAGTCTCATGGCCGTCTAGCGCAGGAGGACGGTAGTCTGGTAAAGGTGGAGGTGCAATAGATGCCACACGAGGAGCTAGAATGTGCTCGGTGACCCTATTTCTAGATCTGGAGCGAGAATACGATGCTGGTATCTGTGCAGAGCAGGATACACCGCTTGTAGTGTAACTTCTCTTTCGAGGTTGATACTCCGAAGTAGCAGTCATTTGCAGACCACGTCGCGGAAAGGTGCCCAGGCTACGCTGTGGGCGTATGGATTGTGATGAGACCTCAATACCATCACCGTCAAAGCTGCCTCTGGGGAGCTGATATTCGGATGGAGTCTTCCTGATCTTGATAGAAGGCATTTGCTAGTTCTGCCTGAAGTGAGGACTATGGGGAGTGCTTCTACTACTACTCGGAAGCGAACCTCAATACGGAATTACTATTTTAGGGTGACAGAACCTTACGTCACATACGATTACAATAATAGAACTAGTAAAATACTGTACTATAAATAAACTACAACTTTTAAGGGCCCTCGAGCACTTGGGGGCCAGGATCAGACTGAGTAGAGGAGTCAGTCCCTGTAGATTTGAAGTTGGAATATCACCTACGTTGGGGGTTCTGTCTAGGCTCCTTCTACCCCGACTGAAAACACTAAGCAGCCGAACCCGACCTGACGGACGATTGATATCTGCCACAGTAGAAGAAGCATCCGATTCATTCAGGGTAGTCGACTCGTCTGCGAGGGACATTCCGACAAAGCTAGGACTCAGAGTGTTCAGAGTGTTACCACTCGAGGATGATCTCCTCGATCTAATTGGTGAAGCCTCTGAGTCGGCGTCTGTTTTCAGTCTTGGTTTCAGCTTCAGTTTCCGTAGAGGTCCAGGATCTAGCTGAGAGCCACTTTTGGAAGCCGTTAACTTCGTCTTAGAGAGTAACTCTCGAGCTACAGGGAAGACCGGAACCAATTGTTGATGTAAAGCTATCTTGACCCAACCCTTCCACGTGAGATCCGATGGGATGCACTGGTCAACTAACTCTTCAAACTTTGGTGCTGAACTTAGCCATTAATACCGAATGCATAGATCATGACACGTACACTCCAGGTCTGGTTCCTGATCTCCAATGCGTGCGTTCGAATCCGTGCGTCACGGCATTCAAATGATGAGGCCTTCATGATGCTTAGCAGTAATTCCAAACTGAGAGACATCATGAGTATCCTCCGACGCGCCATTGCATCTTGCGAACTAACCTTGAAATCTTAACAAGCACAAATATCTTTTGTGAGGAACGTGTTTTCATCTCGTCGAAATCGGTCTTGCGGTCTAATGATACCTGGCGTATTGCCGTGTGTCTATGTCGACGAGATTCATCCAGCATATCAGGGCTTGACGTCAATGAACGTTGATTGGATTGTGTGCCTGGTGATGATGTGTTCATGAAATCTGCCGCTGCACTCCGTAAATCTGTGAACGACCTTGACGAGCCCAGCTTCCGCAAAGGGGGAGCGAGACTGATGGAATCGAGGGACGAGCGTGGTTTATGAAGCAGCCTGGCAGGATCTAATGACTCTCGGGATTTGGGATGGTGCGTATCACACGAAGGCGAAGAGTCAATGCTCCTGTTTCTGGTTCTCCGCGCTGGCCAGACATACTCCATGATTCGCTGCCCGAGACTGGCGTCTAGCTGAAGCCTGATTGGATGGAAATCGAGCTGGAATTTTTCATAAATGGTAATCCCCCCTACAGGGGCAAGCACGGCCCAATCAGCATCAAGAAAGACTCCTCTCTAAAGTGTGCACGTTAGGGAGAGAAAACGGTCAAGTCAGAAGTGCATACCTTGCACATGGGATGATTATATGGCTCCTCAAATTTGGACACAATTTCAGCCCAAGGAGCATGAGGGGAGCCGTCAAACGCCTGAAGGTCTCCTACCACCAGATTATTCACCGTAGAACTGTCTTGTTTGCTGAGCCACGAGAAACGGATGTCACGGACTGCGAGCTTTGCAAGAAGTTCTCGCTGCTCATCCAGCATTTTCCACGAAATTTCCGAAGAAGAAGCTAGAAGCAGAAGCGCTGACTTCTGGTCTGAGCGCTCATCGGCTCGATCCTGAGCTAACTTGATGGCGTCAAAGATCAGATTAAGATCCTCAGTCAGAAGGAAGATGTGAGCCTTAAGCTTGAGGACTTCCAGCCTGGTCTCCGAGCTAGCCGATGGTGCATGATTTTCAGCATCCCTACGCGTCTCAAGGGCATTTCGCAGGCGACTTTGCAGGTCAGAAACGACATTTGCCGCTGAAATATGGTCTGTAAAGTCATAGGCAAAGAGCAAAGCCTCGAGCTTCTCCAAACGTGTTTTGTGAGCGGCGTCGGAGAAGAGTATAAGGTTTGTGATAATGTTGGATATGGTCTGGAAGTGACGGTCGCTGGCAGAAACAGAGAACCTAGGGACACGGACGTGGATCAGATCCTGCAAATTGGGTCAATAATAAGCGGACAAGGCTGTATATGCAAGTCTCACTGTCTCGTTCTGCAGATGAGCAGGTTTGCCTCGACGGTGTTCGTTGTCCGGCACAGACAATGTGACCGATGTGACATTGTTACGTAGACGAAGGCGATTGAACCGATCGTAATGACACGTAGCATTTGTCTGGGGGACCATTCGGTCGAAGGTGTCACTTTCACAACGATAGTCGATGAGGACCTCCAATGGCACACATCCGTCGCCACAGGCTGCACGGTCTACGGGACAGAATGTCTGAAGACCGTCCAAGGACATGTAATTCCTGCATCATGTGAGGCTTCCGATATAGTCAGCCAAAGTTCGAACATTACCTGGTCATGATGGTACCACTGATCGGATCCTCCAGATTGGACTTGTCCAAGATGGTGAACGATTGCAGTTTAGCCTGAACAGCAGCCAAGACTGAAACAGAATCAGGGCTTCCTTCACTCCGCAAAACGATCTGGGGCTTCAAAAGAAGGCAGAAATGACGCTTTTGCAACGCCACTCCTTCATCCCAGCCAACGAGAGGATCGACAGCACCCTCTTCATCCGCAATGTCATCTACAACATCAATCGAGACACCATTGCGATCCCGAGTCAATATCCTCTTTAGAACAGCCTGAGCGGTATTCACAGGGTTCTTGAGCTTCTCACGACTGGTCGCGGGCTCGGTCGACGTGACAGCTTCAGCCTGATCCCTGATGAATTTGACAGCACTAAGCCATAAAAAAGATCAACAAAAAGGTCAAGCTTGTATGGCAATGATTCACGAACCGTGTTGCCATGTGATACTCAAATCCCTGTCGAGCCTTCGAACAGTTGTAGTATTGTAGCATGATCTGTAAATTGACATGAGGGACAAAATTGAAGAAGCATACCAAGAATGCCTTACATTACGAATGGAATTATTCATGAAAACCTTGGGGGCATGAACTTGATAAACATTTTCAAACTCTGCCCATTCTTCAGCCGCGACAGTCTCAGAAGGCATGTAATATGTTTCAGTGTTGCCGCTCCGTGGATCCGTGGGCGGAAATTCGGTCGTTCGCAAATGATTCACGTAGTCCTGTAACAAGGCCATCATTCTATGCAGAGACGTCGAAGTCTGTGATTCGCTTAGTACATCATCATTTTGCATATGAGGAATTGGACTCACTCCTTCATTTAAAGCAGGGCTTTGGGCGGCAAGATCCCGGAGTTGCGCAATTCGATGGTTGGCGAGGTCAACTTCCACCTGCGGAACAGCTACATCCGAATTACCAGGCTCAAAAGGCTAGAGACAGAAACATTTCAAACCACTTACATGCCTCGCTCCCAAGAAGACACGTGTGCGTATCCTCTACACCAAATTTACTGCTGCCCTCGACCGGTCCAGAAGTGACGTTCTTCTTGAAATAAGTCAATCTGGAGCACATTAGCACCGGAAAGAGCTGTATATCCGGTTCATGCTTAGAAGACCAATCCGTTTCCACAAAGTCGTCGTCATCAATCCAGTCGGAGGTAGGGGCTGTTGATGGCGTCCTCGTTGAATTATTGATGTCCCGATCGTTTTCGAACGATAAAGGAACAGCTTGTTTCAGGGGCTCCGAAAATGTGGCTAGCATAGCACGGAGGTCCATGTCTTTCATGACAACCTCCGCAGCATAGAAGGGCTTATGCCGCACGACCTTAATGCTATCCTTGTTATCCCCTGCGGCGATAGATTCCTGGTCCCTTTGATGCATATCCGCTTGGAAATGACCGACATTAGCCTTGATCCCCACAAAGGAGGTGGTTCCAGAAGCCCAAGAGTCTCTAGTGTCATCGATATAAACGTGAGATATGAAGAGGCGAGGCACCATTATTCGGTACTTCATGGTCGCAAGATGACGAGCAAACTTGGGGGACACTGCTTTAGAGGGATAATACGAGCCCTGTCTGACTGGCAAGGTCAGATTTCCGTCAAAGAGTGCCCACCAGGACCAGAAATGAGCAAATGCGTGTGGCGTCAAATGGAAACTACTCGGGCTAGATGGATCGGGACAGGGCGACTGTAGAGAGGATGTCAAAGACACGGAGAGGTGAATGAAGTCAGATCGAAAGCCCCTGTAGGAGTCGTGAAGCGTCTGAAGAAAACGATCAGCGGGGAAAGGGTAATTGCACGAATAAGCTCACCTGTGGGTTTGAATCCGTTTGCGTAGTCACAAGTTGCACATCATAGTGAGGCCGGAAAGTGAAAAAGCGGCAATTGCGATCGAAAGAGGACCCAATGCAGGATGAACAATCTTGACTGCTGCAAGATCGTTCTAGGATGACGCCAACCCCGAAGCGCACACCCGAGCCGAGCTTTGCACACGTCTTGAGGCAATCAGGCTCGGTGTTTGCTCCACTGGCTTCCGGCTTGTTTTGACTGGTATCCCAGTCGCAATGGAACCTGTTCTCCAATTGTCAGTTTGTCTCCTCATTGTGAATTAAGAGAATGTTACTTTGGGATGATGATAGACATGGCATCACTAGATACCTGAATAACTTCATTGACGTCGTTCGGAAATCCGATGCGTAATTTCGGATTTCCTTTCCAGCAGAGTGCAAAGCCAGCACCTTCATCGTGAAGGGTGTACGGATCACGTGTGCCTAGCACAGAATATAAACATATCATGATGAATGATGGCACCTCGGGTCATACCTTTCATGTAAAGCCTGACCTCATTAGTGAATGATACCTCGATGGTCCAGTGGAAGATCAGTCTCAGCTGACAACATAATCAGACCGATAACAAGGAGTGAAAAAAGTAGTGGGACGTGCCTTATCCCAGAATCCAAGGCTCGGGGACGGATCGCGCGGTTCCGACGTTAGGCTCTCCAAGACCCGAACGAGATCTTGAGTAGTTGCACTATAGCTCACGCCCCAACCAAAGCTTGTTACTCCATCAGTCATTACATGGACAGTGGGATTAGCGTATGTCTTGACAGGCATAATGGTTTTGGGAAGATCAGCAACAAGAGGACTGCTTTGAGCAAAGCCTCCCTGCACCCCTCCAATGCTGCAAGGTATCCACTCCACAGATTGCGACGGCCCCAAGTCCTCGGCAATGACCAAGTCAGAGATGAACCTCAGAACTGGGAGTTCTTTGTTTTTGGAATGAGGGGGGATATGCAGGAGTGGCAACGGATAGTCTCGGAGCGTGACTCGAAGTGATGTCAAGGAGAAGCCAAGGCGCACTGGAATAAGGAGCGTGTAAGAAGTGTCCTTGGGGATGCCATGGCCGTGAACATGCAAGAAGTCCGGTAGTTGCTCCAAGGGGAATGAGGGCTGAGAGAGTTGTAACTGAAATCCATAGATGACCGCGCGGAACAAGGGTGGTGCTCGTTGGCTACCAGAGACGTTCACAAGATTTGGGACATTAGTTGGGCGCTTGGGCGGAATTGGTCCCCGGAAATCTCTGTAGAAGTTATCTTCTTGAACTGTCCGCTTTTGTCTTCGCTGTCGATGTCGCAGAAGCCAGTCGATGGAATGGACCATGCGCAGCCTTTCACGGGCATCATGGACAGAAATAGAACGACCTGAATCAAACTGGTAGTCTGAGCTGAATGCAGCGTTATGTGATGACGAAGCATCAGCTCCTTCTGCAGCTACTATCGCAGCGACTTTTGCATCAAATGCATCCTCCCGCTGATGACGCTCCTTGGCAGCATCGAGACCGGTTCTCAAAAGTAACCCGAGTCGAGATTCGAAAGGGTCATCTGCGGCCTCTAAGCACATGGCACGGACGGACACCAACATGTTCGGTACAACCTTGGGACCTTCTGCCTCCGGAGGAGGGAAAGGAATGTGTGTACCTGTAACGACCATATGATGTATGTGGCGTGAAGCCTTGATGGCCAGTGTGACGGCCAGGAGTAAGTCCGCGAATACATATCCTGAAGGGACTCCGAAATGAAGGTTGTCACCTTCGATCAGGATAGCATCATTTGGATTGCCGCCGTAACTGACAGTGAACCTAACCAGGCGACCAAGCTCTTCCCATCTACCTTCCTCTGCCTCCTTCCATCGATGCGGCTTTGTAGGCATGGGAACCCACAACACTAACGAGTTGACGTAGCACTCGACATTTCTAGCGCTTTTAGTCACCTCCAAGTGGTTTATCCGAGTGACAGCCTGCTGCCCCGGTAAATTGCACCGGATCTGCAGAGCCTTGACTATTCCGCGGAAACTCAAGCTCGGCAGACGTGAGCTACCGGATGGTCTTTCAGGGCGTGACTTGGGCACGATGTTCCGCAACACTTGAAATGCAAGGAGGGACACGAGGACATGCTCCAAGTCAAAAGAAACTCGGACTTCGTCGATGGTGGAAGATATGGCGCTCGTACTGCACTGCAAAGCGAAGGAATCTCCCAACTTAGTCCCTCGGGAAGTGACATTGACCTCTGTTCTGTGTAAGAATATGAAGTGTTTGCCTGTGAATGCAGGATCGTCTTTCTCGAAGATATACGGGTCATCCATCGAATATGTGTCAGCAGCAGCCGAACGCATAGACGTGTTCCACAGGACAAGTTTCCCATAAGCAGCACTTTCATTAGACACCGCAGAAACCCTTGCAGAAGCCAATGCTTCCGCGACATGGTCCGCAGGAAGGTAGAGTTTGTGTCTGTTCTGCGTATGTGTTTTTGAATGCTCTACAGAACGAATTTGATCTGGATGTATTGCACAGTACGATGCTGCCAAGCCGGTGCTAAACGCAACACCACGCGTAACGTCGCTTTCGGCGTTGGGGTTGATGTCTTGACCAGTGACAAAAACGACGAGGCGAGCGACAGAAAAAGACACAGCGCAACCCAGAGGTAGCATGAGATCTTTATCTGCTGGCGAGGGTGTGGTCTCCTTCATCAGTAGAGCGGGGATAACCGCACCTACAGCAGCCACAGACTGCGAATTCCACATTTCCAATATAATTCCTTCCGTATAACAGTGGAGGTCGAGGAAAAGGGACCTGGTGCGCAACAGGTTGAATGCAGATCGTCCATCATCAATAAATTCTCCTAGAGCAGATAACGTTCCCTTAGCTTCGATTGCCTCGAGAGATAGCAAGCTGTCGACCGCTTCCAAGTTCGGATTCTGGGTAGAGAACCGTCTCGACACTCTTCGCGAAAGAGAAGCTGTGTTCAGGTTTAAGAAGACAGGCTTCATATGAAAACTCCACCGCAATATCATGCGCAGCCCTGTCCGATCGGAGTACGGATGATCAGACTTGCATGTGTCAGAAGGCTTCGTCCGGAACATCGATGTGCTATGAGCATTGAAACCTTTGGACTCCAAGAGTAGGGAAACCGGCGTCTGAGAACCCACTACCTCGACATAGATCAGACGTGCGGATAGACGGCCAACTTCGATATTGACGATAATTCGGGGAATATGTGATAAGGTGTCAGAAAATGAGGGAGTACGTGAAGGAGAAGTAGGCGAGATTGGTCGGTAGCTTAATAGCCTTTGTACCACGTCTAAGCGGTCTGTGACAGCAAGTTCAGCTAGACTGAGATCCATCACCAATAAAGGCCCATTTGGATCACCCGGAGAGGTCTGCAGCAAAGACGATGGCCATTCCGATGTCGTGAAGGACGCATTTAGAGTACCGATGAAAAGCACCCGGAGGCTACTAGTGAAGGTATTACTGAGTCTACTGAGGGCAGTTTCCCGGATTTTAAGTTGGAAAAAATAAATGGAGGAATCGGAGGAATGCTGAGTCCCGAGCCAAGCGCGGTGGGCAGAGTTGAGGTCGGGATCACTTAGGCCGCAAATCCACGAGAAATCCTGAACAGAAGCCCTGTAAACGTCTCCCTGGAATGTTTGAGTGATGTTGATTGAGCGTATGTCCACTTGTATCTTGGATAGCAAGAACAATCGCTAAGTTGTACAGCAGGTGAAACTTTGCCACTCCACTAGTCAAATAACGATATCCACTCACCGAGACAGTCCTTTTCTTGCGAGGACGAACGGAGGGTAATGAAAGGAGTGGACGATTATAGGACTTAATTGGGGCATTAAAATTTGAACAATGATGCGACCAAAGTCACGCACTAAAGAGCTACTTGCACTCATGGGTATGGGAGTTTGAGATGAAAGTGGTGACGTCAAGGGTGAAAGAGGAGCTCGTCCATTCTTGGTTCTCTGGTTATCAATGATGGCAAGGATGTATTGCCAACGGTCGACGGAGACATGGATATTCGGAACACGCAAAGTGATCTCGACACTCCCTGCTTCTATTGTCCCGTCTCGTGGACTAAATCGAGCAGCCCCGCTAAGAGTTACTGTCTCGGGTAGACGAATAAGTGGTCCGCTGCCCAGACTGCCTGAAAATAAACGGTAACAAATCATTATTCATTCAAACGATGGATGCTCACCAACAACTTTATTAATCATCAGATCAAACGTCAGAGAGGCCTTTGTCTGACCCAGCGTTCTATCCCACGCGTTCATCCAGGTTCGCTTGAAACCCATCACAAGTCGAGACTTCCATGCTCCCATGGCCAATGCTGCAGCGGACAATCTGTGGTACCCTTGACTATTCATTGTATCAGAGTGAGGGACAGGGGCCAGAAGATGGCTGAAAGCAAGATGCGCGTTTAAAGTCACTCCTTCGACGATGAGTTGGGCATCTGGGATAGCAACGTAGGTGACGACAGCCGACTCAAGTTCCAAACGAAGTGCTTGAGTGAGGGTAGGAATGTGGTGAATCACCTGGTTCAAGATGGACGTGACGCAAAGTCGGATAATAGGGCGGATGGCAGGGTCAAAGATCCAGTATACATTTGACATGATGGACCATAAATGCAGAGCCAGTGGGGAGGGTGACAAGTCTACCAGAGTGAGTCTGCGCCTATGCCTAGTCGGAACGTGCTGGTCATGCGATAGCTGTTCAATCTCAACTCTGAGACCCTGAATCTTGAGCAGAAATCCTCTGGGCTTGCCCTCCGCAGATGAACTGTAGGAGTACCCAATACGCTCCACGTGCCATGTACGATTCCCTCGACGGAAATACAGACCGCGAATTGAGCGAAGACTAATGCTCCGGACACGTAGATGACTGGAGAAACGCGTGACAACGTAAGGCGCGATATAAGCCCTCGCTATGAAGAGGAACAAGATCACTGCAACGAGAAAGCACGCGAGCATAATCCAGGACCGCAAAGTAGTTGGCCCACAAACATAGAACCAGAGTGTCAGACAAATAGTCCCCAAGAAGGTAAACCGGCGATGCCGCAGAACTGATTGGATCGTCGACATGTGCAAGGTGGCTTGTCACGAAGGCTCAGAGATGGTAGAATGAAAAGTTGGAAGGAATGTCTGGATCGGAAATGAGAGGGAGAGTCGGTGTTTGCGTGAATATGTACTAGCACAGTGGTATCAGCGAGTAAGCCTCGAGTTTATGGTGCTGGCCTAATGTTTACAGCACTGTAAGTTGTTCAGCGCCTTGGACTGGCATTGGACTGGCAGGTCGACAAGTAGCGTGGCTTGTAAGCGGTGAAATCACGGGACCCAGTTATTCATAATTAGTATAATTAATATTGTCACTGTCCGAAATGACCAAAACATTTGGTGCCGCGGACCTGCACATCCTCACTAGTTCATTTCAAAATTACAAGGGCGCGCTGAATTGTACAGATTCATGAAAGCCAACTTGCATAATGAAAGCGAGAGAAAATGTATCATGAAAATATTGCAGTATGGCATATCATAATCTGATGTCGTCTCGGCCCAGCCCCACGATCCTCGAAACAACGTCCTCCACCCTTAGAAGGCCATCTGATGAGGGAACTGACCCTTCGAAAGGCCGAAGGTCGCCTTGAGGTATTTGGCAAGGGTCTCCTGCTTCTGCACGGCAGCAACGACGACCTTGTCGACCTCTTTCTGATCTGCGGACTTGGCTTCTGGGAATGCCTCCTTTGCTTTGGGCTTTCCGTCCTCGAAGAACTCTGCCTCCGCTGAGGATGAGCCCTTAGTAGAGGGCTTTGCAAAGTAAGCGTCGGTAATCTTAGCATCGACCTGATATATGTACAGAATTTAACAACAATTCAGAATTGTTACAACGCCATCCACGCACCTTGAAGTCACCAAGATCAAGCTTGGTGGATGTGGCTATCACGTATGCCTGGTTCACCCGTCTAAGGGGTACGCCGTTGACCTTGTAAGGTCCGGTGACCAATAACAATCCACTTTCAAGCTGCTTCAAGAACACCACTCTCTTCCCTCTGAAACGACCGGCGAGCAAAATCAAGACAGTACCAGGGGTGATGGAGGAGCGGAGCTTGGTGGGTTTTGGTGACTTTCGGCTCTTCTTTGGTTGACGAACGTCTTCCGCAGGGTAGAATCGTGGTGCTTTGGAAGTGGGAACGAGACGCGTGCCGCCATTTTTGTCGCCTCCCACTGTCACTTCCTTGAAGGCAGGGGCATCGGCAGGAGCGGGCTTATCGGATTTTTTGAGACCCTTGTAAAGACCACGGCGTGAAGTAGCTTGTGAGCGCGAGAAACGCCCAACGCCGGGTGCAAGTTGTCTGCTGCGGGCCATCTGGAAGAGTTCGGTCAGTTATTGGGTAAGAGTCATCCACAGGGCAGGATGGCCATCCAACTCTGATCTCCAACAACATTCACGATCAATGGGATATAGACGTCCCAAGACCTTCCAGCATCCACCCTGAGGTCAAGAAAATGCAAGAATTCGTGCTCACAAGTGTCAATCTTGAGGATACTGCTGTTGAGCGCGTCGTCTATCGATATTGCAAGTACACAGAACAAGTGACATCGGAGTTCATAGCGTGAGAATCATATTCCAAATTTATATATGACCTTTACCACTATACTTATCACCCCAGCAACATTATGAATCACAGCGCGCAAATCCAGATGTTTGGCCAAAAACAT
>PVYP01006262.1:13969-27762 GCA_002995295.1 Rhizopogon vulgaris
CAGCAGCGACAATTTTTCTTCCTCTACCCCTGCTAAAGTCAACGATGAGGAGCAGTTCACGAAGGGCCATCGCAGGCGGTCGATGGAGTTAACTGAGTCAGTCAACACTATCCCTCCTCAGACTAGTATAAGCGGTGCATTTCAGGACGAGGATATGGTTCTAGGTGATACACTTTTCCTTCAGCTTGTCAATATACTCTTTTATTTAATAATTTGCAGCCAGCGACGAGGAATCTGTGTCGGGGTTTGTTTTCCGGTCAACTACTCCAGACACACCGCCAAGGCGTTCTCAGGAATATGCGCTCAGCGAGGCAGAGACAGAGGCTTTGGTGTCTCCTCCACTATCGCCACCAAGACAACGGGGCTCGTCTGTTCAATCACCCTCCGGTATTCCTTCCAATGATGAAGCACGTCTTCGCAGAGCTCTTGCCTCGGCTGCAGCTACTTCATTCCGACCTCGTACTCCGGACTCTCCATTACCGGCTGAAGAGCAGACCACGCCGCCCTCTTTCACTCCTCCGGGAACACCGCCGCTGGCCCGTTCCACCCCTCAGGATGGATCTTCTCCTGAAGCCATTCCTACTATTGCAATCACGACCCCGCCGCGTCGCCTTTCGTCGAGTACTTCCATTCTTGACTTCCGCACCCCATCCCCACCTCATGACCTCACAAATCTTTCCGTTCTACCTTCATCTTCTGAGGACGAGGTAGAGACACGCGAAGCAGACGTCACTCCCATGCGAGTAGATGAGGATAACCTCGCCAATCCGAACTTCACCGCCATGAAGACTCCGAGACCTCCTGGAGGATGGGCTTTCACGCCTGTACTGTCCAAGCACGCTCATAGAGAAACATCTCCACCTCCTGCCTCCTCGCCTGAGCTGAACCCGGCTGAACCATCGTCATCGTCATCGACGTATCTGTCTCGAGCTAGCTCTGAACCTGAGCAGCATTCGAAGCCGGAGGCCCCAGCACCCAATGGACTGCTCACGCCAATACCTTCTCTGTCGCGTGCTAACTCTCTTCCTTTACGCACCCCGGCTCCCCCAGGTGCATGGATGTCGACCCCAAACCAACTCCCAGGTCAGAATGGCTCCGTTGATCAATCCCAGTTTGGTTCGGTCGGAAGAAGAAAGAGCATCCTCAAAGTGCGCTTTGATGTCACGGAATCAGAAGCGTCAACTGCTGAAATTGAAGCACCTTTGTCTGCCGTGCGCATATCTGCACCTGACATGCTGCTTAACGGATACGTACCACAGGCGGAGAGCACCCCCCCCAAAAAGCCCAGTGGTTCCCCTCAAGTTGATGCTATACACGATCCGGTACAAGCACGGCCTGTCACTCCTGAACGCTCTACAACACCTGTGTCTCGTTCCAATGCGCCATCACCACGTTCACTGAGAAAATCTCCCAGCTTGAAGGTTGTGGATGCATTCGGTCGAGAACGGATTGACGAACACTCAAAACGGGACGCTGCACAGGATATTGCGAACGGACCAGCAGACTCGAAAGACGCAATCTATCCATCGTCATCGTCACCGGCTGAAACTCCACAGAGTTCTCGTACCCCTAACAAGAGCAATATCCGCATTGTCGATGCAATGGGAAGAGAAATTGAGGAAGAGGCTGCCCCTTTCATTGAACTCGCTGAACCTTCAGTTGATGAAGGTTCATCAGTGTCAGTCCTGCACGATGAAGTCCCCATTGGGCGTACTGAAACCCTGTCTCAAATGCGGCAAACGCTCCGTGAGTGGGCTGATGGGCTGAGTGATGGAGATAGGTAATACTGAAACGTTAAGGTTCAAGTCGCTGACTGATAAGAATTTGCATTAGGTCTGCTGATGATCTCGCATTGAACCCGAGCCACCTTGAAGAACTTGATGAGGTTTCAAGAGCTGCACGGCATGCCCGGAATCAATTGGCCCAGACACTTCGTGTCGAATCTGTGAAATCGCGCGACTTGGTGCGCAAATATGCCAAGGACGTTGTGGGCCGAAGTGGGCGTATGGTAAGTAAAAGCGCACATGCATTTGATGCGATCTCATCTAATGATTCTCGTAACCAGCCAACTATCATTAGTGACAACAGCTCTTTCCACCGTGGTCTGGTCTGGTTTGGAGTTGTGGTACAAATCATTTTCGTCCTCGCCATGTGGCGGTGGGTTTCTCTACCTCATGGAAATGTCCTCACTGATCTGATGAATGTCTTCGTAGATTCGCACATGTACAAGCTCGCCGTCTCTTTTATACCGTCTATTATGATCCCCTATACCCAGACTTGACCCAATTCTCGCCGGCCTATCCCTCATCACTTTCAAGCGTGTATAAGATTGTAAAACACGAAGGATGGACAGCTTTGAAGGCGGAGCTGCAAGGCACTGTGCGCCGCATCGGTGAAGATGCTTGGGAGAGGTGGGGAGAGCGCCCTTTCGCGGCGACAGGGCCACCTACGTGACCAATTATTATGATGCACGCTATCTATCATCTATGTCTTTTTTGACGGTATCATCGAAAAGTCTGGTCTAGTTTTAGCATTTTTATGTAGCATATTTCTCTTTATGAATCCCAGAAGACCGCGACGATCAGTTATGAAATTGTACGTCCTGGAACTTCCTGAACGAGTTTGCGATGAAGCCCGTAAGTATCATGTCATGTAATTTTCCTTGTTTCGAAAATACCTTCCCACTTGCAGTGCTCGCTTAAATCAAGATGAATTCCAGCTCCTCCGGGAGTCCCTTTACATAAGTACACATTCGTCCACGTAAGTGATGCGTTTGCATAATGGATGGCACTTCTGTTGGGCCGCGGTTACCTGCATGCACATGTCTTCCGCCATCATCGCCTTGCAGATGCAAAATAGGACTTCAACTACGCTCAAGGTTCTGATTCGTATAAAAGTCCCAGATAGATAGCCATGACCTGTCTCTTTGTAACGATGTACAGTACGGTACAAACGTGTCAACAGACTCGAGCTAATTGAGTAGCACTTCTACAGGTAGACAGTTTCCAGACAGGTGCGATCAACGTACCACAGCGACGCAAAATCCGGTACACCAGGAAGTTCCAAATAGATGAATCCAGTAGGTATCCTTCTCCACCCGTCCTCAGTAGAACGATGATGTCGTGATAATCCAATTAGCTCGGATTCGCCTGCCTCCACCTCTGTTCTTTCCAGTAGATAAGCTGCCAGCTCTTTAGGTAGACCTGGATTTGACGAGTCTTCCGCGGGGATATAATGGAATATACCTAGTGCATATTGTTTGGGTATTGCACTGAATTTGTAACCTCGAGAATCGATGCTAACCTCGCCAATACCATGGTGCGGGCAGTGGAACTTGGGGTTTACGACGGGCCGGCCATCAAATTCCGGTCTGGTCATATCAAGTGGTAGAATGACTAATGGAACACGCAACCCCCTACTAGTCAATGCCAGATCAAGTCGGCCAATCTGGACGATGTCAGGATGGCCCACATAGCTCGCAGGCGATGCGGGAAGAGCACATGATACATGATGTCTTGCCGGGTCTCTCGCCCAGTTGAGCACCGATGAATCC
Source organism: Rhizopogon vulgaris (assembly GCA_002995295.1). Lineage (NCBI taxonomy): Eukaryota > Fungi > Basidiomycota > Agaricomycetes > Boletales > Rhizopogonaceae > Rhizopogon > Rhizopogon vulgaris. The sequence goes on from PVYP01006262.1 coordinate 17,523, forward strand.
CCGCCAGCTTGCATGAGAGCTTCAATAAGTCTCCCGAATGCACGCTCTCCTCCTTCTCCGTAAGAGATTTGCAGGCTGACATCAAATATTCCCATGAGAGAATAAGCAACGTCCTCTGCCCTCGTAGTTCTTCGTTGCGCAGCCCACGTCATCCGCTTGTCGATGTGCTGTGGAGCAGGTGAAAAATCTTGGAGCTCTGTTTCAGAAATTCCAGTAACTTCTTCCAAGATTGTCATGAGAGGAGTATCTTCCTCCTTGTCGTCCTCTTGATCAGTTAGCGGCTGCCACTCCTTGTTAAAGAATTTTATCTTCTGGGGCGCTAGAAGTTCTTGTAGAGTCCATCCCCTTATGAACCACTGGTCTCGTCTCAGATCTTCAAGGACCAATGTCTCGCCAAGGTATGCGATGCAGATGGTCGAATTCCGGTACCACCGAAACATCGACCTGATCGACTCGTCGAGTTCTGCACTGCTATTCTTGTCGATGCAGCACGTATCCGACCACAGAAAGTGAAGGCAAAGACGTCTAGCCTCTTCGCAACACTTCTCCAGTTTAATGTAGCCAGCACTTGGCGCTTCTTTCTCCTTTGCAGTACAAAAGACATGCAACATACGGCTTCCCTTCATCTGGGACATTCTGTTGGACGACGGACGTCTGGTATACAAATGGCCAAATATGTTCTCCCCCATCATTTCTTGGTATGAAGGTTCTCCTGTATCCAACCATCGATGAGAGAGAATACCATATTTGACTTTGCTTCGGACGAGAGTTGGCACGACTCTCTCCCTTGCCAATGGTGGTCGGAAGTATGCTTGTTCTTCAGCTATCAGATCCTCAGTGATCTCCTTCATCCGATCTAGGAAATGACTCTTCACAAAGTTCCGCCCGACAAGTTCCATTGTTGGGACGTAGATTAGACGGATTGGGATATCGTTCATTACATAACGATTGAACTCATCCAGAACATCCTGAGCAGGAGCCTGGTCTTGGTTCAAGCCTGTATTCCCTTGCAGGTCACACTGCGGTTTGGATGATTCGGTAGTTCGCTAAATACACATCCCGTCAATAATAGTCAGCAGAACATCTGGGAACAGAAAAGTGAACATTCACATCAGAAGACGAGTGTTTGCGAGTATTCAGAAATCTGAGGGGCTGTCTCCACCACTGTCGGATATAGCTGCGTCCAGTGCGAAAAACTCCAGGATAATCATCATCTCTGGATGTCAGAGGAGGCTGAAGGATTTCTCTTCAAGTTAGCAACCTCACAAAGGAAGAAGCCCAATAAAGCTTGCCTTCAGAGGCGATGGCCCATGAGATGTTCCAGGGATAGTCTGCGGCACAGTGTGTTCAGGGCTACTCTGTTAGTAGCTTGTAAGCATCCAGTAAATTAACGCGGAGATTGCCCTGCTCACATATTCTTGGTTCTCTAGCCTGAGAGTATCCGATGGTCTTGACTCGCAGTTATGTCGAGTGATGCTTTCAATGTCCCACAGAAGCACTTTCTCGTCACCACTACCACCAGCGATAAAACGAGCACCCGCTGAAATAGCCATGCAGAGCACTGGGCTGTCATGCTTGAGTACAAACAAGATCTGATCGAGTGTAATCGCATTCCAAAGTCGAATACTATCTCCACGCAGGGCAGCGATGAGCTTCCCGTCAGAAGAGACAGTGACTTGGACAGCCCAGGCCTGATGGCCACCAAGTTCCTGTCCTATCTGGTAACCGGTCTCTGAGCTCCAGAGGCGGATTGTTCTATCGCGTGATGCAGTGATCAGACGTTGTCCATCAGGGAACCATGCAACAGAAAGAAGTCCATCTGTGTGGCCAGCCATAGGACTGACTGCGAGTGTTCCCGTCTTTGCGTCCAAAATACGCACCATATGATCATATGAGGATACAGCGGCAATTCTGCTACCTTCAGGAGAGAAAGCAACCTGTTTTGCGTGGTTCGGGAGCTCGATATCCATCACCAGCTTCGCGGTTTCTACGTCCCATATCTTGATCATTTTGCCTGCTGTGGACGCGATCCTTGCGCTGTCGGGCGAGAAAGAAATACAGTCGACCTTGTTCCAGTAAGCTTGTATAGGCTCTGTCGCCAAATTACGTGTCGCTGAATTCCATATCAAAATTCTACCGTCCCCGCCTCCGCTTGCAAACTTCGTCCCATCAGGTGACACGGCCAAAGCGCACACAGAAACTGTATGTCCTCGGAGGAGTTCTCCTGATGCTTGACCAGTTTCTACATCCCAAAGACGAATCCTGCGGTCAAAGGAGCCGCTGATAATCATTTTGCTGTTCGGGAAAAGAGCTACACATATTAATGAGCTGGTGTGGCCTACGAAGCACTTGGACGGGGTGAGGTTAGGTTCGTCTGATACTAGAGATGTCATTAATCCGATTCCTAGCACAAATCATGATCAGCGTCCGGTCGAGGCAGACATCAAACTAGGCACAGGAATGACCTTTTATTTCTTCGGTTACTGACATATCACGAGGATGGCGTCTAAGGTGCGAACGTCCTATGTGAAATGGACGTTCTCCAGATACCGTAGTAGTACGGCGTAAGCCCTCGTACCAGCCACTACTTATCCCTTAACAATGAGGTTACTTACCATGAGGCGATACCAAAACAATCAGCAATTAATTACCTTGTTTACAAGGTCACTCACAGCTTGTAATTGTGGCTGAAGGATAAGGTTATGCACCCGTGGGAAGTAATAGACAAAACCAATAGACATTGTAAACAAGGTCCTGCCGACGAAGTCCGGCCCTTCCTCTAGTATATATAATTTCGTGATTTTTAATTTATTTAATTTCCGTCGCAATATTGCTGACGCCGGGCTCAGAGACCAACCTAGGCCCGGATCTGCACAATTCGCTGGTATAACGCAGTGAAAATCAGTCCAGCGTGGGGCATATCGCCAATGACCATGGCTTCCATTTTGGTTGGAAGACCCCGCAAAACATCTGGCTCGCTCCTATGTTTCACCAGCAGCGCGGTTTCCAGTTCTCGGACATCTTCGTGCCTTTGGGATGGGTACCGGATTCCGGAATCAACCAGAAGCATGAAATGATCTATCTTCAATATCTGGCAGTAAATTTGGAGAATGCCTCATCCAGTATGTTGGCCGCTGACAACTTGCTTTTGATGGCCTCGAAAGTAAGTTGAGATAAAGCTTCAATGCGAAGCTGTATTTCGAGTTAAGACATAGAATACTTCATTTGCGCAAGTTACCTTTCTAGTCAGTTGATACATCGACTTCGGGGAGCAAAGTGGTGGACCACCTTTAGAGGAATACTTGTATGTCGAGGACGAATGACTAACACATATCTAGACCTTGAAACAGAGACGCGGATGAATGATCTCATTGAAAGAAAACTCGTGATGGGATTGTGACAAGCTCACGGCTGACTGCTACTATATCATACAAGAAAGTTCACGACACTGTTCTGCTGGTCACTGTAACCAGCCTTGATGGCAAGCATCAGCAACAGGGCTAGTCTGGCTGGGCGTCTGCACGATTCGCTGATATAACGCAGTGAGAACCAGTTCAGCATGGGGTATATTGCCCATGGCCATTGCTTTAATTTTAGCTGGGAGACCCTGCAGAACATCCGGCTCACTCTTGTGTTTCACCAAGAAGGTGATTTCCATTTCTCGAATGGCATCGTGCCTTCGTATGAGTCAGCAACAACCGCAACCTCGACATGATCATCCATACCTGGCAGTAAACTTGGAGAATGCCTCCTCCAGTATATTGGCCGCTGACAACCTGGTTTCGATGGCGTTAAAAGCAAGTTGAGATAAACCGTCGTTGTGGAGCTGTACTTCATGTTAATCTATAGAAATATAACAATGCACGCTTAAATTTACCTTCATAGCTAGTTGATACATTGACTTCGGGGAGCAATGTGGTGGACCATCTTTAAAGGGACCCTGCTGAGGTGTTGCCTTGGCTAGAGCTTGAGATCGCAAGCTTGAAAAGTTGACGATGCCGGTGTAGCAGTAATAAACAAAGGCATGCCACCTGCATCTCGACTCAGTTAAAATTCTGAGACGCAAGCAACACGCCTACGTGTTCCATGCGACGCCTTTTACGAGGACTACTCGAGATCCATTTTTAATGCTCTCGATCAGTACCGTTTCAGCCTCTTCCAAAAGCGATGTCCGATTATTTGACTGCTCTTGAAACCCAGCTATAAGGTGGATAATGTTAATCTGACATACGCATGAAGCATGAAGATTCTGTACCTTCAAAGCTGGAGAAAGACGAGATAGATCCACTATCAGTCGCATCTTTTTGATCATCATGAGGAGGATCATCACAAGAAATAAATGCACAAACGGACAAACCTTCGTGCTGCTGAGCATTGTGTCCTGGGATGTCAGATTGCTGGTCATGGCATGCTGACACTTCACCACTCGTACGTAACTCTTCCGCGGGCGGCGCCGCAGGCAGAATGTTGCCCTCTTCGTCGTCCAAATCACTGTCAGATTCGTATTCATAACTCTCCGGTGAAGTAAAGGGGGCAGTAGGGTCTTCAGGCAGTTCGAAGAGGGATGGAATACCAAGGTCTTCTTCAGCTATTAACGGAGTTCAGTAAGTCGTCAAGAGAAGGAAAAAAGAGTAGAACATACAAAAGTCTAGCAAAAGTGTTGTTTCTTGCAATACAGTGGTGCTTGCATGAATTGGGATTGGTCTGGCAACTTTTCCGGGAGACAGACGACGGGTATAAACCTGGAATATGATATCAAATGATGTCCCAGTCTTGAGCGACCTCTCAAGGGCACGAAGACCAGTGCGGGCCTGAGGTACACTGGGTTCTTTAGCACTGGCAGGTGCGCATGATACGGGGCCAGCGTGTGCAATCACATCAAATAGATTCGTCGGTACATAGGTAAAGGCGACCTCCAGCGAGACCAGAGCGTCTCCAAGGTCGTCAATAGAACGAGTGATCAACAGACACGTGTCACCTCCCAGGGTTGATGAGAGAGGCGAGTCTCTGACATGACCGTCATCAGGATGCGATGGAAAGAAGAGCGTGACCTTAACCGGTGCACCACGCCACGCGCTGGGGCAATTGCTGGAATAGAAGAATAGCTGACATGTTGTTGGCATTAACGAGCCACCCTCCCTGTTGATCTTCTTTATCTTTCCCTGTGACTTAGGACTCTGAAGAGCCCGTAAGATTAAGTACCAGCTAAGACCCACAATTGGGGATTGAAGAGGAAGAGAAGAGGCAATTTCGGCTTTAGAGCATAGACGAAACAACGTTGTGATGGAACTTGAAGTCCAAGTTTCTTGTAGTTTCTCGATGGTAGGCATATTGGTTGGAGGCGCTGTACGGCGACTCGTCCAACGATCGCAACGAGGTTATAAGGGTCGCATTTTGAGACCCCTGGAGCAACATCGTGGTGTCGGATCCACGAACGTTCAACGAATCATGATCTGATGGATTCGAAGTTTCGGTACCTTCCGAATTCCGATCTCCTCTTTCGACCAAATGAGGAACCCGTTGGCGCTGTATGGCCCATCCATCGTTGCTGAGCGTCGTGCAGGATGCGCTCGAGCAGTCCGCATCTGTCTCGCCGACTGAGTCTGCCCATCCTCTCAGCATCACGTATACTACAGTAACTGCGCAACTCAATGCAGTCCTTAACACAACTCACCACCTTAATCATGCGCTCAACCAGATTAATGACTTACCCCTCGGCGAAAATGCCACCAAACTCGTCGCCCTCATGAAGGAGCACACCTCGCTGACATCCTCAATCAATCAGTCAGCTGCTGCGTCCTTGTCACTCTCATCTCTGGTACAAGGAAGCAACAGAGTAATCTATCCAGACACAAGTTCTCCAGATCCTGCAAAGATCGCAGAATGGGGCCGTAATCTTGGCATGGAAACTTTCGTAGACGGGTCAACGACTGTCCTCGCAGGCAAAGTACTGGTGCTAGATATTGATATCAATGATCATGTCGCCGTCAAGACGTCCTTCGCCAATAGTAACAACAATACCGGGAGCGCGTCGGCAGCACCAGAGCTGGACGCCTTCCTCGCGCGGGAAGTGACCCGCTGGATCTATGCAGCGAGATGCGCTGCTGGAATACATATGAATTCTGGCCACTCAAACGAGGATCCTGCCATTGAAGCTGCACGCCGTAGCCGTGAAATACAACAACACTTCCGATATCTCATGATGCTGGACGCGCTCGCAGCTGCAGAGAATGAGAAAGGACTGCGATGGTTCATGGAACCAACTTTCGTTGCAGATCGCATTAGAAAGCAAGTTGCCGCGTACGCTCTTTCCTTTCTTCCGCTTGTTTTGCCCCTGACCCGCGACATACAAAGTTCACCGCAAATTCAAACTCTTGACAAACTCCTCACGCAACATGCCCTTCCTCTACCCTTCATTGTGACACCTTCCTTGTCATTCCTGGTCTGGCTTTCACCCCGTGCATATCTTCAGATCCTGCGTAGCTCTCCGTCGTCCAAACATTCGTCTATGTGGAACATTGACATCCCTATAACCCATCTCAAGGAATCTCTGCAGGATATGCCAGAAGATGTTACCATAGCCACACTGAAATTGATCCCTTCCACTGAAGTGGCATCGCCCAAGATCAACTTGCCGAGTGACGCCTCGGGCGACCATCTTCTTTTGACTGCCCCCTCGCACGTGTGGGTGCTCGACTTCACTGCGAAGTTACCCCAGAACGGCGTGGTGATGTCTCAGACCCGCATGCGTGTAATCCAAGGGATCGTTGAGTCGCATTCCATTGACCTAAACTCTGGATTGGGGAACATGTCCGGCATGGGGACAATGTCAAATTTGGGAGGCATGAGCAATATGAACTTTGGAGAATTTGGTGTGCCATCGCAGGTCAATGGAGGAGGCGGCGGAGCTGGTTCGAGTTGGTTTGAGTTGTTGGCAAGTCACTTTCTCGATATCTGGGCACGCGTGTGCTGAGACTTACACCCAATACAGCTCAATAAAAAAATTTCGGCGGAATACTACAGTGCAATTTATGTGTGTAGAATTGGCACAGATATAAACACACGCTGATCGTTGATCTAGCAATCACCGAGTGGCATCCATCCACCGCTGCACCTTCGCCTTCTAGCTCCCCAGGAACCAGGATTTCTCCTCCAGAGAGTTCCAGTGAGGAGCGTAAATCAAGCCTTGCGAGTGTTGGAGGCAAGTTCCATCTCGACTAAGCTGTCAGATCAAACTTAGACCACATTCTTTCAGGTTGTCAGAGAACAATGTTGGCTGAATGAATCACTAAGCATACTCAAATGGTCGCCTGAACATGAACAGCAACCACATCAACGACAGCCTAATGTCAGGCAAGGAATGCAGCCAGAAGGTGCAGTATCAAGTGATCTACTCGCCTCGGTGCTCGCGGGAACGGCCACACCGCACTCTATCCCAGTGAATGTCTATCTCCCATCCAACGCCCTGTCACTATTCTCCCAACCAGCCGCTCCGTTTGCGGCCCAGCACAGCGGGCTTGGCATGGCCCCTCCTGCAAGCGCAGGCTCTAGCAGTGGGAGCTTGTTTGGTCCAGGCGACTTGGAGATGGACATGGAGATTCCCGGGCTGAGTATGAGCATAAGTGGAAGCGTGGGCGTAGATATGGATCTAGGTATGGATCTTACGGCCCCGGCCGACTCCATCATGCAGCAGCAGCGCGGTCCGGAGACATGTCCTCCTCCGGTCATTGTGTTGTCCTCTCCGAGGCCTGTGCATAAGGGCGGGCTGATTGAAATACGGGTTATGTTGGCTGGAAGGCATGGGAGTGTGGTTGGGGAAAATGCTGTTCGGGTTGAGGCTTCTCCAGGTGTTGAGACTTCGTACATGCCGGATGTCGTGAGGCGCGGTGGGGTGTGGAGTCTTCCTGGACGTGTCTGGGGTAGAGTGTAATGATCTATTAGCAACTGTGATAATGTGATTGGTGCACTCCTTGGGATTGATATCGGCAAGTGACAGATCGATAGATTAATCATAATAGTGCACGCTCAAGGCCTCATCGACATCTTTGTGAAATGTCATAGGACTCAGGAGCTAATTACCCTGATAAGTCATTTACGAAAATTGAAATGAATTTACCACTGCTAGTGGCGAAATCACATTGCTCACACAAGCCCGCTACTCTTCCAGACTCATTGCATTAATATCATCGTGAGGTCGCTGCACAGCACACGTCAAAGATGGAGAGGGTACAGTTCCAACAGGAGCAGGTACGCTACCATTTCACAAGGGTCGACTTTTGACTGAGGGAGCACAGATGGTCGCAGAGCTCAGAGACCTCGTCCAAAAATGTTTGTTCACCCAAGTACGTCGGTTCATGTCGCACTACTTCTTCAGACCTCACACAGCTCTGCTGTAGTCGGAGGTCAAGCAAATCGTGAAAAAACGTACGCTATTTGAAACCGCGCTCGTCCGTCGCATCCCAAAGAAGAGCGACTTTCTGCGATACGCGGCATATGAGATGAACCTGGAACAGCTCAGGCGAAAACGCATGGAGAGACTAAGTATGTCCTTCACCGTGTTTCGTATTCCAGACAATGCAACCGACCCTTTGCTCCATTTTTTGTTTCTCAGAACTGGAAAAGACAGCGCCGTCCATATCAGATTACGCCCTTGTCCGCAGACAATTCCAGATATTTGAACGTGCGCTGAAGAAATTCAAGTCGGATGTGGGGTTGTGGATACAATACATCCAAGTTGCAAAGCGTGAGGGTGCTCGTTCGTTAGTGGGACGCATAACAGCCAGGTTCGTCCAGTCCGACGCTCATTGTGTCCATTCTTAATCGTTACATATAGGGCCCTCCAGCTCCATCCAAAAACCCCTTCATTGTATATTATTGCCGCCTCTCATGAACTCAACCACATGTCACCTTCCGCTGCACGGGCCCTCCTTCAGCGTGGACTTCGACTCAATGCAGACAGCGTCGATATGTGGAGAGAGTACGTGCGAATGGAGATGAACTTTGTAGAGGGGATGAGACGGAGGTGGACTGTGCTGGGAATTCACGAGGAAAATAAACCTGTCGGTGAGGACATGACGATGGCTGAGAAACATCTGGAGCCAGTTGATGATGACGGTACGGGGGAGGTGTTAGCAGGAGAAGAAACGGGAATCAAGCCACCAGAAGAGATAGCAGCAGAGAAAGGAGGAGATGAAGGCGAGAGAGCACGACAGGCAATCATGAATGGTGCTATCGTCAAATCTGTGATTTCAAGCGCTGCAAAGGGTATGTTCCATCATCCCTCTCTGAATACTCAATGAACTGAACTCCACAAGCCCTGCCCAAATTAAGTTTATTTTCAGCCCTTGAAGTCCTGATCCGTTCGTATCCCTGTCAAGAAGGCCTTCGCACAGCCCTTCTTGATCACCTTTATAGTGATCTCAAAGACACGCTACCGGGTGACCCTCAAGCCATGAAAATGCTGGCAACGAGAAAACTTCGAGAGCTTACATTGCAGGAGAATAGTGATGACTCAGACCTGACCGAAGGCGAAGACTTCGTCGATGCCCTTCAATGTGCAAACGAGTCGCTCTCCACAGCTGTTGGCACAGAGAGCACAAACAACTCTGGCATGGCTGATGTCTATATTGAATTTATAGAGGAATGGTGTCGACTGCCCACGCTAGATCCAAGTTTAGTGAGTTTGACATCGTCCACCTGCTCTTGCATTCTGGCTTAGCAGCGAAATCAGCGTGTATATCTTGTGGCTTCCCTCAAGAAAATTGCTCGACAGCGGAACGCCTCACCTTCGCTGCGGGCTGCACACATGCGACTGGCATTGCCTTCAAGTTGATGTTGCGGTTGAATTATTCGCGATATACTTCTACTGTATGATGCATGGTAGTAGACCCTCGTTTTGCAATTATCATCGTGTTGAGGGGGTCCAAGTTCTCATGCATACCGGTGACTACATGACTTAAAACCGAAATCATTTTGAGTAAAGTGCCATCTCTATCTATAATATAAGAGTCCAAGCTCTGTTCCCGCGGGACCAAAAGGGATGACTAGGTTCGAATTCGAATTCGCCTGCAAAATGCGCGCCGCTCCACCACACTTGCCCACCATTACACATGAATCATGGAGCATATGATTTAGACGAGTAAACGAAATCTGCCCAGCTGGGCCGGAAGAAAGGTTTCTCAGAACGCACTACATATTGTCATGTACAATTGGATCCGATGCGGCGCCGCCAGACTTCTTG
>PVYP01006264.1:4119-16678 GCA_002995295.1 Rhizopogon vulgaris
GCGACCTTCACAACTCAGTGGACGCAACACTTTATCGGAACGTGGATCACCCATTGACCCGGATGAATTCGCACGTCAGGTGGACAAACTTTCTGCTCTGCTCCCAAAGGCTGACAGAACCGTTCTTGGAGGGTATCTTCGTCGGGCAGGTCAGGATATTCTTGCTATTGGGCAGTATCTCGAAGACGAGAAGAACGGAACTCTACGCCATGATTAATCGGCCCTTTTGTCCCGTTTCTGTCCGCTTGCTTGATCTTACATTACTGCTTATTTGGATGCTTTCAGTGACCTGATACCATCGTACAATACCGCGCTTTGACTCTTCACACTGACCCTAGAAATTTCATATGATACCTGTATTATTTGTTTGACGATTAAACTATACCTCCACATGCCGGAATAGAACATGACATTTATCTCGCTGGTCTGAATCCATGTTTAATGGCCTGGTTGCTGCTGAACGCTACGAGATCGATGTGTTCAGACGGGCTATTTGCACAGAACATGTCAACTCACAATGCTGCTGCTGCTGAAGACGTGGCCTGGCAGATGAACTTGTCCCACCCCAACCAAACCCACCCGAACCCCCGGGTAGCGAGGGAACCTTAGATCGATTCGAATACTGTGGGAGGAGCATGTTTTCTACCTCGTTGGCGCTATTGGAGCGTTCCGAAATGGAGTTTGTCCTATATGAGCGATCGTTGTTGAGGGCAAAAGGTCGCCGTTGCACATCAGCTCGCTGTTGAGGGCGAGAAGTCTGTGACCAGGAGGTACTTTGATGAGGTCCAAAAGGGCCAGCCATTGTGCGATTGACTAGCGGAGTCCTTTGTATCTGAGTGTGCGTTCAGCAACGTCAGACACAAGTATGGACCCTGTACCCCATTCGCATCCATGCCGCCAATCACTGCGCCGATATCCACACCTGCTCTACCTTTATTATGATCGTCTTGGGGGGGTTGATCAAATAGGTTCACACCGCCAACGCCCTGTCTAGGTGGTGCTGCGCCTGGGGCAAGTAAGGATTTACGCTTGGCTTTGTCATATTGGGCCTAGCGCAGCAGTGAGTTTAAGGATGATCGCTGCCTCCATGTAATTGCCACAATAACCTTGAGTTTCTGATACTCCTTCTCACGTTCTCTGGAAGCATCTTGCAGCTCATGAACTTTTCGCCGTTCCAATTCCAGGTCACGTTCCAGCTCTGAGACGATGGAAGCTCGTGCTATCCTGTGATAGCGCGCAGTTCACCATACCTTGAACCTTGTTGCCCAGAAGATTGATTTCTCCATTCGCTAAAAGCTATGAGTGAACGGAGTCGAACTCGTGTTGAGGATCACCTTCTCTGATGACATTGTCTAGCTGTTTCTGTAATTGTGCCTGCTTATCATTGAGGTTGCGGATGACCGCGTGCTGGAATGAACTACAACAACGATGTAACGCCTCTACCCCGGGTAGGGTAGCACTTACTTCTCTTGGTGGATCTGATACTGCCAAAAAGACAGAGCCCTCAACGAGATATTATTAGGTACTTTGGAGACTCCGTCTATTTGCTACGCTCACCGGTTGCATATTTCCATGATCAAGGACGGACTGAGACCGGAAAGAACAGACTACCAACACTGAGCTTGGTTTCAATAAAGAATTTACGCGCATATATTCACCGTTTTGTAATCATTGGTTGGATGCAATGAACACACCTGGAAACTTTCAGGCATCTGAACCGTAACGCAGCACGATAAGTGACTCACGACCACGTCATCACTTCGTGACATTAGTACAACCGGTGAAGTTGTCTGGGATGGCAGTATCGAGGTGCAACTCACGGTTCATTCAGTGATGTTTCACAAGCTGGGAACGTCATTCAACACATAGCATGCGAAGAAAAAATAAAATAAAAATTGTGAAACTGACCAGGGCATAACCGCGATGCATTGAACAATTCGTTTGCACAGTCAACTGGTGGGATCGCAAGTCATTTGGAATTCAGGGGGTCTTTGGCACGCGTTCGCGAGGCACCACTCAGATCTTACCACAGAATATATGCGAGCCTAGTAGAAAGCAATCATTTTGAACAACCAAACCACCAATAGCGCCTGACTACTTACACGTTGTCTGGAAGGATCGTCATGGGCTTCATGAAACAAAACAACTATCACGATGAACTTACCACGACCGCCTTATCAATGAGAGTCTTGCGACATGTCAGTCGGTTACAACGTAGCTCTGTATCCATCCTCCGTACGAAAAATGGAGGTAGTATCAAGCTTCTGATTTCCGGATTTCAGGCCTCGAGGTTTTGCATGAGGTTGCGGAGAAGAAGTGTACTAGTTGCCGCTTATGGAATGAGAGTATGGCATGTCTGAGCGCCCTTGAGACTCATTCTTGCCCCCCCAGTCACGCCCTAATTATGTTTCAAGTCTAAGCATGTTGTACAAGGTAACCTATAGGAATGAGGACTAGATCTGACTACCGGAACGTGTCATGCAAGTTGCAATTGGTCGCGTCGTTGACGCGTTCCTGGAGTCTCTCGAGCGCTCATGCGTTTGCCACGGCTCTATCATAGGACAGCGATGTTAACAAAGCCTAAAAAACACGATAATACATAGCGAAATGTGTAGCAACTGGTAGTAAGTATCAGATGTTCAATTTGATCCATGAAACACGAATGCAATAGTTAACAGTAGATGAGGGAAGTATCGGTCCATTGTGTGAATAGACGAAATGGTGGTATTATCATGGCCTCCATAGGTTATGCCGAGGGGTATTAGGAATACTTGTTCGAGGTCGATGTGGTTTTGATGGCGTCACCGGACGGAGAGCATCTGGGTCTGCTCGTCTCATAAATTGAAGTGGAGCCAAGGGAGAACCTGACGATGGTGTGGACAATACTGAACGAGGGCTGTGTGCTCCTGGAGTCGAGATTGTGAAAGAAGGAAGGAAAGGACCTCTAGGTTCGGGGGTGCGAGGTGGAGGCGAAGCAACCATTTCAGGTGCTTCGAGCAAAGTTGCGGAGCTAATCCACTTCTCTTCTCGAGACCCAAAGCGCGGAGAGCCAAATTTGGGGGGAGATTCTGGAGGTATAATACGAAACATGTCTGCAAAATGATCCTTGATGAATCTATGTATCATGTTAGCGAGACATCCAGCCCGGGCTCTTGCGTGCTTACTTTGATAACTCTTGCCAACCGCCACCAACACGCACCATAACAGTCTGTGAACGCAATATGCGACAAAAGCACAACTTTGGTTCTTGGTCACCAATCCAGTACTTCCCACTTTGATCCTTCCAAGTGTCGGCGACTACCTCGACGTTGATGTTGACGTTGACAGGTAGTTTATTGACAACATCTCCAACCGCGACGTCCAGTTTATTCTTGGGGTTAGCGACGTAAGTTTTCCGAGGCTGTGGTTGCGTTTTCCTCGGGGGAGTCTGAAGTTTGTTTGAGGTGGGGAATGACTGTCGCGGAGCACGGGCCCACGTAGACATGGATGAGGACGACCTTGAGTGAGTTGCGGCGGATCGAGCGACGGTGGAAGCTTCCGAAGGGGTGGGTGAGGCCCTCGAGCGCGTCTGCGCCCGGGGACGGGTCGGCAGGGGAGATCGCTTCCCTGGTGTATTAGAAGGCGTATTAACAGATAGGCTATTTGTACGCTGACGAGATGCAAAGGTTGAATTGTGCAGAGAAATTGAAGTTGACGATGGTGAGGGCCCAGCCATCGGCCCCGATACTGATCTTGAGATGCTAGCTGTTGATAGCATGGAAAGCTTGCTGGACGGGCGAGAACGTGTTGTCGGATCACCAGACACTGCTCGGCGGGGGCTTGGATGGGCTGGAGCTAGGAAACGCCCATTGGCAGGCCCTCTTACTGAGAGGTTAGAATAGCCACTAGCCTTCCTGGTGTGACCAACCACTCCAGAGCTGACGCCAGATGCACTGCTATTCCTGCCAGAGCTGATTACACTGCCAGGACGGGACTTCTTGCCACAGATCCTGTCGTTGCCCATTTCTTCTAGCTCAACCCATGTCTGCTGGACGCGCTGATATTCAGAGACAGCGCGAGGATCATCCTGGACTGATTCTATGTATGCTGCTACTTGAGCAACAGCACGCTTCGTGAAACCTAGGCGGGCTCCAAGCTGTTCTTCCGGGGGTAAACGAAATACCGAGATATGCGTGCTAGAGAGCGGTCCAGCTGGAGGAGCGGGATAACTATCAATGTGTTCAAGCAGGTCACTGAGAGCCATATCGCAGCGATGAACAACGTCAGATAAGTCTGCCAATTGTCGAATTCGTTGCATCATCTCAGTAGATGCTTCCACTTCTGATTTAACCGATCGTAGTTCCATATCCGCGACAGGGGAAGGCATCGAAGAAGGCAATGCAGCAAGTTCGGAGAGTATGGTCGTAAATTGAGCATTCATTCTGCCGTATTGCTCTAGAGTTGGTAGATGGTTGGAAGAAGTCGAGTTGGCTGCGGGACGCGCGATCTCGTTGATACCTATAGAACGAAGGCGTTTTCGCAACGAAACAACCTTATCCAGAAGCTCACTTCCTTGTCTGGTTTTCTTTGGCGACGGAGAAGGAACAATACGCAACCCAAATACATCTGACACAAAAAATCAAAATCCCCATCAACAAGTACAAAAATGAATACCTTACCACATGGTTGCGATTCATCTCTTTCTTGCCGGTCCTTGGTACGTTCGGTTTCCAGTAGTTCAGCATCTGCCTTTGCTTGTGCCTCAGCTTTAAGACGTTCGCATTCTTGCGCTCGACGTTTCGTCTCTGCTTGTTGTTGCTCGGCTTCCAAACGCGCTAACTCCTCCTGCTCAACCCGTAGCCTCTCGGCCTGCTGCTGTTCAGCTTTCAAACGCTCCAACTCTTCTCGCACCTGCCTCTCGCGCAACTCTTGCTCAACCCGTAGCCTCTCAGCCTGCTGCTGTTCAGCTTCCAGGCGCTCCAATTCTTCTCGCTCCTGTCTCTTGCGCAATTCCTGCTCAGCCCTCTCAGCCTGCTGCTGTTCAGCTTCCAAACGCTCCAACTCTTCCCGCTTCTGTCTCTCACGCAATTCCTTCTCAATCCGTAGCCTCTCTGCTTCTCTACGCTGCTCCTCTTCTTTTGCTCTAGCTTCTGTTTCAAGTTCCGCTCGACGCCTTCTATCTCCCTCTTCTCGTTCCTCCTGGAGTTTCTTCGCCTCGATACGTTTTGCTTCCATAGCGAGCGCGGCGGATACCTCGTCCCGAACAACATTTGTATTATCGTCCAAGTTGTTCAACATAATCTCGAGGTTATCCACTTCCCTCCTTCGTGGCATGACGAGTGTCTCGTGGATACGATGATCATGTGGGACAGACTCCATTTGACGCAAGGATTCACGGATCAAGGAGAGATGGCGTGATAGGCGAGAACGGTGTTGCGATGAATGTCTGTCAAGCTCCCCTGATAGATCCTGCAGCTT
The DNA here is from genome assembly GCA_002995295.1 of Rhizopogon vulgaris. NCBI lineage: Eukaryota > Fungi > Basidiomycota > Agaricomycetes > Boletales > Rhizopogonaceae > Rhizopogon > Rhizopogon vulgaris. The sequence continues at coordinate 9,577 of PVYP01006264.1, forward strand.
GGCTAGCTTATCATCTTCTAGAGGTAGAGAGATACAGGCCAGTCGTATTCGCAATGAATTGAGCTCTTCGTTGGCGCCACGCATGTCACCAGTCATCGACGACAATTCGGAATCAGCATCTTTGGCCATGCATGCCAGACGAAGATGTTCAGCTTTCTGCTCGAGACTCTGTACATCCCCTGAGAGACGCATGACTAGCAAGTTGGAGTCTGCACGGACGACGTCATCAAGGCTGCGCAACGTAAAGGGCAGTTCGACGGTGGCTGGGACATCGAATGTGACAAGTTTTATGCTCCCGGCTGACGAGAACTTCTTCCGGATCAAGGTAGGTGCGTTTCTTTGCTCGGAAGTGCCTTGAGAGAGGAACGGTATCCGTTGAGTCACGGTATTCGTAAGCGCATCGGCGGTGCTACGTAGCGTATCTGATTCGTCCTTGAGCTGACATTGGGTCTCGGCCAAGGATGCGCGGCATAGTTGGCCACTGAGAACGTCCTCGATAATCCCGCCATATTTAATCTTGAAGTCCTCAATCCGAACCTGGAGCTCATGAACGCTTTCCTGAAAGGAGGTCATGGCTGCAGATTGTGACCGAATAGCATCCAGGAGGACGACCATCTGCTCCACACTTTCCAAGCGACCGAATAGCCTTTCAGAGGTATGATAGAGTAAATCGTTGAGGGGCTTCTCGAGCATTCCAGTTAAGGTGGCCAGGGGATGCATGACATCATCCGTGAGGGTTTGGCGGACGAACTCTAAACGGCCAAGTACCTCACTAGACGATACTGAGGGAGTAGGAAGGACATCTTGAGGTGGTGTCTCAGGAGTCAAAGGTTCAGCACTTAGGCCTGTCTGCTGCTTCCATCTTTCTCTCTCCATCAGGTCGCTGACCTCGCTTCGTGTGTCCTCCAGTTCCTTCAATATACCATCCATGGACGACCAAACCCTCCTTGCTACACGGAGTCTGCCGACTCTAGTATTCACGTCGGCGGAAAGCGCAGCGGCCTTGTCGCGAAGAGCAGCCAAAGCCTCGACCTGAGCAGCAGCATTCTCCTTAAATGTTTCGTCAATACCGGGTAGGTCCAGGCCGAGAAGGGCCACTCGAAATGCCCGAAGTAGATGGTCGGCTTCAGTGCATGATTGATCTACCTCCTGAGTGATGGATGGCAGGAAGGTGAGAAACGCGGAATGTGCCGTGGGACTTAAACAGCCCTCAGACATGAGACTAGGAGGGGATCCATCACCATCACATGCAGGGACTCCATTCTCAAGGCGATCAACGGTAGACTTGAAAATTGCCATTAGGTCGTCGGCAGACCGGGACAAGGATTCGATATCTTTAACAGCTTCATAGCCAACTCTGTACTCCTTAGCAAGGGAATCAACTTTGGCAACCAGGTCCGAAGTGGAAGCAATTTCTGATGATAATATTTGAACGATGGTCTCGTTAGCCAATTTCTGATCAGGAAAGACTATGTGGAGCGGTCGAGGGAAAGAGCTACTTGTGGGAGAGTTGCCTCTCACAGCAAGCCTGTTCACAAGGGTCTCCGCGCGGGAGAGAAAGCTCGTACTCTGACGGTGAGTTGGGTGACAAAGCTTGGAAGTCTCGACTTCTTCCAGAAGGTTTTGAGCGGCGTTCTGATCTTTCATTGTTTCGACGTAGACTTCATCAGCTCTGACGAGCAATCAGCGAAAATAGCCGGGGAAAGTCAAAAGTCTCACTTTCGCCATTGCGTAACGACATTCATGATGAATTTGCCCAAGTTTTCCATCTCGTTGATGCCTCTTTCTTCGAGCTTGTCCTGCTCGTCCAATAGCTCTTCGGGGACAGGTCCCCGACTGTTATCTATCAACTTATCTAGAGCTTTGCCGGCTGCAGCAATCTTCCCGTGCCTGAGAGACGACACTCTACCGGCAAACTGTGCTGCATCTCGTGAAAGGAGTTCTGCGAGCTTGAAACGGGCACTGCGGGAGAAACCAGCATTTGATGAAACAGATGTATCCGAAGCCATGGAAGCGATAGAGCCGCGACGCTTGAGAGTCATTTCTTCAGGTTTGGCCATGAATTCATAAATGGAGGGTGACCATCTGACACGAGTGGTGAGGAAGGTCTCGATTTCGGCAAGGATCTTCCGGCGCTCAATCCAGGCTGCGCGGCGTTGCTCTTCCCAAGTCAACCTAATACCCAGCAGATCAAGGTTTTCGGAGCGGTCTCGCAGAAGGCGGAGGAGCTTGTCAAGTTCATAGATTGTCGTAAGCGTGAGTTCAATGAGGTCAGTGTCTTCCGGAGAAAGATGTCTTTGCGTAGCCGCTGCCGCCGTCATCAGCGCTCATTTACATGGATGACATGAGTTCGAACCGCGTACCTTTAGTGAGCGCCCTAAGTTTCTTAAGCTCTCCAGAGTCAAAAATTTCAGTTTCCTTCTCAATCCTGTCATGTTCCGAGAGCCATTCCTGGAGCTGTTCACGCGTGGGTAAACCAGGGATATCTTCCGCAGAGGTTCGTATGGCATCCAGCCCCACGAAGACCTCGATAGGAGGGAGTGTCTCCAAGAACTGGGGAGACCAAAACCCTTTATTTAAAGACAGGAATAATGTGGTCATATACGCACTTTGATTTTATCTTCTATCCAAGCTTTCCGCTCGCTGAATGCCTGAAGCTCGATGACCTCATGAGTCTCTAATGATTGTTCCTCATCATGATGAGGGACTTCTTGCTCTTGACTGACCGAAGACGTGCCAGACGCCATATCTGGAGAAACATATGAAGGAGCCGAAGGCGCGGCTGTTGGCGCCTCGTGCGATTCAGACATCCAGTAAGATAAAAGTAGATGAAAGTTATCAGCCAGGGAAATGCGGCATTGCCTATAGACGCTGGCTAACTGCTAATACCGCAGAGTCTTATAACCGTGCGTTCGCCTCGTTGTATTATGCAGCTTGGCCTAACCTTGAAAGTCCTCACGGCTCACCTATTTTCTTATGTAAGCCGTAGTATTCCGTCGTATGACCGCACTCGGCGAGGCCTCGGAAGGCCCAGGCTGGTTCGCTATGTCTGTCTTCTTTTCAGCAGACTCGTCTGTGCCAACCCATTCTGAATGATATGATCACTGCAAGCCGATTATTTCGATGTTGACTGGCATTTAAGTTTCTGCGACGGTATATTAGCACTTCACTGCGCCACGGAAGCAAATTTGTGGACATAGGGTGTCAATGCAAACGGGGTCCTGACAGCCTCCTGTCGATTCGTCTCAGCCTGAGGCTAAAGAAGGAACGACTCTTCCGAAATACCGTCTCTCATGGAAACTGAACTACAGGAAACTATACATTCAGCTGTTTCGCACAGCGCTGACTCCCCTAGCTCCAATACTTCCCCCCCGATCGTGGACGGTGCCCTGGAGCCACGACCATCCTTCCTGCAAAGATATCCAGCCGTCACCCATTTTGCGGTGTTAGCTGCGCTGTTGACACCAATTGCTGCCGTGCCTTATCTTCTGTCCAAGAGACACATCTCTGCGCTATCTAGACGATTAGACAAAGTCTCAGCCGCAACTACCGCTTTGCGCAAGGACGTGAAGCATTGGACTTTTATTGTGGAGAGTGGTATTCAGGAGGGGGGACACTCATCCACAACTACTGCCCTACACAGGGAATTGGAGACTTCTGCGATTGAGAGGACCAAGCAGAAGAGGGAACTTTCAGCTATCATTACCGCGTTGCGCAAGGAATGGGAGACTTGTGCGATTGAGGTTGCTACGCAGAAGAAGGACCTCTCATCCACAACTACCGCTTTACGCAAGGAATTGGAGACTTCTGCTGTCGAGAGGGCTAAGCGGAGGCAGGAACTCACATCCATAACCTCCGCTTTGCGCAAGGAATTGGAGACTTCTGCCATGGAGAGGACTAAGCTGAAGGAGGAGCTCAATCGCATCTCAGCCCTCTCAGAGGTCGCAAGAAAGGAAGTCAGTCGACTGCATCACAACATCGAGCAACTTCGTGCGGAACACAAAGCGTTTGTGACGATGACGGAGAGCGTGCAGCAACTTGTTCAAGATAGGAAGCTCACCAGGCAAGCAGACAACTTGAACTGCGTCATTCCATGAGGCGCTATTCATCGCTGATGCCTTTACTTATTATAGCGAACGCCTCGCACTTCTCCCGCTGCTGGGTAATTCACTAGCAGATGTCGCCGCATTCATGTACAAAGCAGAGACGCATCAGAGTTTCACGTTAAGTTCTAATATTGGTGGTCGTCGTGGTGTTGAAAGGCTTCGCCGACTTGCACTAGAACTTCAGATTGTGCGGGCACAGAGCCAAGGTAATCACTCGGACTAATATATGGGACGTCATGATTGTAAGGTGTGGACTCTAGCTTGTGCACTTCATTCCATGGTGTACCTTATGAGAACATTATTGTGTAGGATTTTCTTGCGACGAGTAAACCAAGGACAACTTCTACCTGAATTACGACAACAGGAAAGCATTTTTTTACAAGGTACTGAGATATCTGAAAGTGATAAGTGATGGACGAAAGCAACTATACAACTACACTAAAGATACACCGAGATACACGATACATCAAAACTCACGTTTTACAAAAACAGGGATACCCGTACGGGGTGATTATATACTCAAGAAGATAGCCACAACTTCCACCATTTGCGTTTCTTTGGAGGGGGTGGAGATTTTGGAGGTATTCTGGTACAGATGGTCAATTGAACGAGAATCATTCCTGCCGATACGACATACTCATCAACATGTACAACGTAGTCTCTGCTAAGAGCAGCTATAACCTGCGTTATCTGCGCCTGATACGCTAGGCGCACACTATTCGGGATCGCAATCTTGCGGCGCCATATAGCCAGGCTATTGCCTGACTTGGAGGGGAGAAAAACGAAAACGACCACCAGTACAGAGGGGTCGTAGAAGGCCACCGACTCCTGTAGAGTACGATCCATGGTTTTCTGTAGCTCCGGGTATGTTAACCAGTCAAAAGCTGGTTCACCGGGAGAATTTAGCGGCCGATAATCAGCGTTCACTATGAGAGCACCGCGCTCTCGCGTCTGCAGAAATTTATGCAGCTTTTATGGTGGATCAAGACAATGAGTGAGTAGTGAAGGAGACTCGACTCACCCCAAACGAGCCGAGACCGTATGATACTGACTGGATGTCGATCCATTTTAACAAAGAAGCAACACGCTCGTCTTTATCGGGCGGGAACATCCAATGGAAACGGTCCTTCGCCATGCGTGAATTTCGACCAAAAAAGGCGCCTGCCACTTGTTTCAGTGCGGCACCCTGAGACTCGACAAAGCGCATCTCTGCAAAATCGTGCATATTGTTGCGGGCCGGGCCATTTTCCAGGGAGCCCCCAGTTCCATGGTACGCGTAAGCAAGTGTTTTCGATGGCCTCGCTGGCATGCCATATGCCGAGAGCCCGAGCTTATTGGGAGGAAATGAGTTTACTGTGAAGTTTTCAACTATCATAGACGGAGCGGTGGAAGGAGCAGTGCGAGAGGGCGGGAAATGTACTCGTCGACCCCATCCATCGTCCGTCTCGGAGTCCTCAGGATCATCTTCAAGATCTTGCCAGCCCCCGCCCAGCCCCCAGGCATCGTTCTCCTGCTGCTGTTGCTGGCGTTTTCTCTCCTTCTTGCTCTGATGTTGCTGCTTGTTTTCTTTGTTCCCTTCATGTTGCGGCTGATGCTGGTTCTGTTGCTGTGGTTGCTGCTGCTGCAGCTGCCCGTGCAAACTATGCGCCTGAGCCAAAGCGTGAGCGTGCTCCTGTTGCGGCTGATGATGGTTCTGATGATGCGGCTGATGCTGGTTCTGATGATGCGGCTGATTATGGTTTTGATGTTGTGGTTGATGATGGTTCTGATGTTGCTGCTGCTGCTGCATTTGTCTGTGCTGCGCCTGAGCTAAAGCATAGGCTTGCTCTTGTTGTTGCTGATGATGTTGTTGTTGTTGTTGCTGCTGCTGCTGCTGATGTTGATGTTGATGTTGATGTTGCTGTTGCTGTTGTCTGTGCTGCGCCTGAGCCAGAGCGTACGCTTGCTCCTGTTGCTGCTGGAACGTTGTTGCCATAGCGGATTGCTGCTGAGACCACTGTTTGTCGGCTGTGCCTTGGGGGTGAAAGTACCCACCAGTGCCTGGCGGTACCTTGACGGCGTGGTAAGGTTGTTGGTTCTGTTGTAATCTGTTAAGTAACGTTCTTAAAACCCGAATCGCTGCAACTGAGAAAGGGATGCCTTGCTTCCCGTGGAGCTCGGGGAGGATGTGATAGCAGAATCAAAAGTCACCTTGGGTAACCTCCGCGCCTCTTCACCCCACGTCTGCCAACTACTCTGCCGACTTGGTTGATGCTGGGCATACGCCTGTGGTGCATGGGCAGGCTGCTGCTGCTGCTGCTGATCCCATCCCGTCGCCGGCTGACCCCACGGATCTTCTTCGGCGGACGACCATTCTTCTTCCTCGATCTCCTCGATCTCCCCGCCTTGTCCCCGACCAGCTTCGTGGCTCCAAGTACTCCAGGCAGGCACCATGGCGCGCTGAGTGGTTTGACTCAATTTCGCGTTCTGGTGTTTCGCTGGAGCTGGCGCTCCCTGGTTTCCAGCATCATCCCAAGCTCCGCCGCCACTTCCCCATCCGTTACTACTTTGCGGTTGTTGGTGCTGCTGTTGTTGGTGGTGCTGGTGCGGATGCTGATGCTGGTGGTGCTGGTGTTGCTTTTTTTGCGACTTGCTGTGAACTTGATCTTTCGCAGGAGGTTGTGGTGGCATTTGTGTCTGGGGGGGAGCGCTTGTCTCCCATGCATCGTCATGTGCCCAGCCTTCGTTGCTATTTTGGAGATCTTTGGACGCCCAACCGTTCAAATCCTCTTGGTCACCGTCGCCATCATCATACATCTGTTCCCAAGAATCTTCCTGAAGGTCCTCGCCCTCCAGGTTACCTTGATGGAGATAGCATTCAGGATCCCGCAGCCTTATCTACGGGTACGAGAGAAAAGGATGTGCTCACCGAGTTCACCGAAATCACCATCTTCTTCCTCAATCGTATCTATCGCCATCACTTGGGGTTGATGAGTAAGAGGTGGTGGTGGTGGTGG